>CAUYQU010093459.1:0-16248 GCA_963574635.1 Cheracebus regulus | reverse complement strand
CCTCAGCCTCCCGAGTAGCTGGGACTACAGGCGCGCACCACCATGCCCAGCTAATTTTTGTATTTTTAGTAGAGACGGGGGTTTCACCATGTTGACCAGGATGGTCTCGATCTCTTGACCTTGTGATCCACCCACCTTAGCCTCCCAAAGTGCTGGGATTACAGGCGTGAGCCACTGCGCCCGGCCATTTCATGCACTTTAAAATATCTCTAGATTACTTTTAATACTTAATACAATGTAAATGCTATGTAAATAATTGTTAAACTGTATTTTTTTGCTATATTATCTTTTTTTTTTCCCAAATATTTTCCATCTGTAGTTCTTTGCATCTGCAGATACAGAGGGTGGATTGTATATCACTATCCCACTTAAAATTCTTCAGTTGCCTCCATCAACTACAGAAAAAAAGTTAAGGCTAGGTGCGGTGGTCACGCCTGTAATCACAGCACTTTGGGAGGCCAAGGCAGGCAGAGTACTTGAAGTTGGAGTTCGAGACCAGTCTGACCAACATGGAGAAACTCTGTCTCTTTTTGTTGTTGTTGTTGTTTGTTTTTTGTTTTTTTTAAGACGGGGTTTCACCATGTTAGTCAGGCTGGTCTTGAACTCCGAACCTCAGGTTATCCACCCGCCTTGGCCTCCAAAGTGCTTGGATTACAGGCGTGAGCCACCACCCCCAGCCAGGAACTCTGTCTCTACTAAAAATAAAAAATTAGCCAGGAATGGTGGCCCATGCCTGCAATCCCAGCTACTCAGGAAGTTGAGGCAATAGAATTGTTTGAACCTGGGAGGCGGAGGTTGCGTGAGCCAAGATCATGCCATTGCACTCCAGCCTGGGCAACGAGGGAAACTCCGTCTCAAAAACAAAAAAAAAAAAAACAAACTTAAGCCCCCTAGTGGATCATGTAATCCCTCTAAGAAAAGATTTCTGCTACCTCTTCAGTTTGACTTATACCATTTATTTCTTAGCTCCTACTTATACAAAACAGCTTCCCGGCTGGGCACGGTGGTTCATGCCAATAATCCCAACCCTTTGGGAGCCCCAGGTGGGTGAATCACCTGAGGTCAGAAGTTCAAGACCAGTGTGGCCAATATGGTGAAACCCTGTCTACTAAAAAAAATACAAAAAATAGTAGCCGGACATGGTGGCATGTGTCTGTAATCTTAGCTACTTGGGAGACTGAGGCAGGAGAACTGCTTGAATCTGGGAGGTGGAGGTTGCTGTGAGCCGAAATGGCACCATTGCACTCTAGTCTGGGCAGCAAGAGCAAAATCTGTCTCAAAAAAAAAAAACACACACATTTATTCATACCTTCATGCCTTCATTTATAAGTTCTGACATTCCACATAGTGAATATATTTGAGGAGCCACTTTCTCTATTTCTATTTACCCCAGTCATGTGCTCCATAAAGCCTTCCATATTCCCAAAATGTTCCTTACACTGTGAAATTGTGTATATTAGAGAGAATGAGGCCGGGCGAGGTGGCTCATACCTGTAATCCCAGCACTTTGGGAGGCCAAGATGGGCAGATCATCTGAGGTCGAGAGTTTGAGACCAACCTGACCAACGTGGAGAAACCTCATCTCTACTAAACATACAACATTAGCCGGGCATGATGCCCATGCCTTTAATCCCAGCTACTGGGGAGACAGAGGCAGGAGAATCGCTTGAACCTGGGAGGTGAAGGTTGCAGTAAGCTGAGATTGTGCCATTGCACTCCAGCCTGGGCAACAAGAGTGAAACTCCATCTCAAAAAAAAAAAAAGAAAGAATAAAAAGATGAAATACCCTGACTGTCCCAAAAGGGCCTGGTGAGTATACAATTATTATTATTATTTTTTGAGACAAGGTCTCATTCTATCACCCTGGCTGGAGTACAGTGGCATGATTACAATTCACCAGCAACTGTGACCTCTTGGGCTCAAGGGATTCTCTTACCTCAGCTTCCCCATTAGCTGGGACTACAGAGGAGTACCACCATACCCATGGCCAGCTAATTTAATTTTTAGTAGAGATGAGGTTTTGCTATGCTTCCCAGACTGGTCTAGAACCACCAGAGCTCAAGTGATCCTCCCACTGGCTTCCCAAAAGGCTGGCATTATACGCGTGAGCCACTGTACCTCACCTCTCCTCTGTCATAGCTCCCTTTTTTCTACCATTGCTTTCATATAATTTATTCTTTGTATACCAGATTTTTTTTTTTGAAATGGAGTCTCGCTGTGTCACCTAGGCTGCAGTGCAGTGGCAGGATCTTGGCTCACTGCAACCTACGCCTCTGGGGTTCAAGTGATTTTCCTGCTTTAGCCTCCCGAATAGCTGGGACTCCAGGCATCTGCCACCACGCCTTGCTAATTTTTGTATTTTTAGTAGAGATGGGGTTTCACCATGTCGGCCAGGCTGGTCTAGAACTCCTGACCTCAGGTGATCCCCCCATCTCAGCCTCCCAAAGTGCTAGGATTACAGGTGTGAGCCTCCTCACCCAGCCCGGAATGATCTTTTAGAATTGAATCATGTCACTCTCTGCTTTAAAGCCTTCCAATCACATCTTACCACTTAAAATCATATCCAGACTCCTTCACCATGACTAAAATCTAGTGACCATAGGTCCCAGTTTAAATTGCCTTGATTCATTTTCAAAATTGCCCTGTTACAGTTAACCTACCTAAAGCCTTGCCTCTTCAATTTCATCTCTTGTTATCCTCCTTGTATACCTAAGTCAGCCCCATTGGTCTTTCCCATTGTCATATACATCAAATTCATTATCACTTAGGTTATTTTTGCACTTGTCCCCTAGTGCTTGGAATATTCTGCCTCCGTTTTTCCTGACTGAATCTATCTTGGGAGTTAGGTCTTAGTTAACAACTTCTGTAAAATATAAGCATAAGAAGCATACTTTGTCTGTCTTTTTCATGCCTAGAACACTGCCTAACACTTAATTGACTTTTTTTTTTTTTGAGACAGAGTTTTACTCCTGTTGCCCAGGCTGGAGTAAAATTGTACGATCTTGTTCACCACAACCTCCGCCTCCCGGGTTCAAGCGATTCTCCTGCCTCAGCCTCCCGAGTAGCTGATATTACAGGCATGCGCCACCATGCCCAGTTAATTTTGTATTTTTAGTAGAGACAGGGTTTCTCCAAGCTGGTCAGGCTGATCTTGAACTCCCGACCTCAGGTGCTCCACCTGCCTTGCCTCCCAGAATGCTGGGATTACAGGCATGAGCCACTGCACCTGGCCTAATTGACTTTTTGGTGTGGTTTTTGTTGTTGTGTTTTTCGTTTGGGATTTTTGGGTTTTTTGAGATAAAAGTCATTGTGTTGCCCAGACTTCAGTGCAGTGGCGTGATCTTGGGTCACTGCAACCTTTGCCTCCCAGATTCAAGAAATTCTCCTGCCTTGGCCTCCTGAGTAGCTGAGACTACAGATGCAGCCCATCACACCCGGGTCATTTTTGTATTTTTAGTAGAGAGGGTGTTTCACCATGTTGGCCAGGCTGGTCTCAAACTCCTAACCTCAGGTGATCCACCCACCTTGGCCTCCCAAAGTGCTGGGTTTACAGGCATGAGCCACCATGCTGAGCCCTATTTGATGGTTTTTGGTTTTTGGGTTTTTTTTGAGATGGAGTCTCACCCTGTCACCAAGCTGAAGTGCAGTGGCATGATCTCAGTTCACTGCAACTTCTGCTCCCAGGTTCAAGCTCTTTTCCTGCCTCAGCCTCCCAAATAGCTGGGACTACAGGCGTGCAGCACCATGCCCAGCTAATTTTTTTTTCTTTGAGATGGAGTCTCACTCTGTAGCCCAGGATTGAATACAGTGGTGTAATCTCAGCTCACTGCAAACTTTGCCTACTGGGTTCAAGCGATTCTCCTGCTCACCCTCCTGAGTAGCTGCGATTACAGGCATTGACCACCACACCCAGCTAATTTTTGTATTTTTAGTAGAGACGGGGTTTCACCATGACGATCACACTGGTCTCCAACTCCTGACCTGATCTGCCCGCCTCAGCCTTTCAAAGTGCTGGGATTACATGCGCAAATCACTGTGCCCGGCCTAATTTTTTTATTTTTAGTAGAGATGGGATTTCATCATGTTGGCCAGGATGCCAACAATCTCTTGACCTTGTGATCCGCCTGCCTTGGCCTCCCAAAGAGCTAGGATTACAGGCTTGAGGCACCGCGCCTGGCCTAATTGATGTTAATTAAGTGCATCAGTCTGAGTCCTATCAGAAGACAAAAATCTGGCCATCTGGCCAGGTGCGGTGGCTCATGCCTGTAATCTCCAAACTTTGGGAGGCCAAGGCAGGCAGATCACCTGAAGTCAGAAATTCGAGACCAGCCTGACCAACATGGTGAAATCCTGTCTCTACTAAAAATACAAAAATTAGCCAGGCATGGTGGTGTACGCCTGTAATCCCAGCTACTTGGGAGGCTGAGGCAGAATTGCTTGAACCCAAGAGGAGGAGGTTGCAGTGAGCCAAGATCACGTCACTGCCCTCCAGCCTGGGCAACAGAACAAGACTCTGTCTCAAAAAAAGAAAAAAAAAAAGAAGACAAAAATCACACCTTTTTTACAGGGAGCGGTTAATATAAAGAATATCAAGCTATAATAAAAGTAACTGTAAGAAGTAAGAGAAAATGCTGTTTCCTAGGGCTGAGGGAGATTATCCAAGACAGGACATACTTGGAAGGAAGGCCACTGCCGTCTCTTCAAAACTGAGGTGCACACTGTACTGGAGAATGTAGAGTCGCAGGCCACTGGATAGCAGAGAAGTTCGGAGGTTTACCCAGGCCAGTGCTGGTGTGCAGTCCCTGGGCAAGCAGGTCACCACAGCTGGTGACCAGACATGCATATGTGCAGAGGGAGTCCAGGCACAGAGGGGTAGGTGGCCTGGAGGGTGACATCCCTGTGGAAAGTGAACGCCAGGCCAGGGAGTGGCTGGGGCAGGTCACCACCAAATTTCCTCTCATCTACACTGTTCACCTACAGTGCAGCCACTGGAACCAGCAATAGAATCCCCCTTCATCTTGCAATATCCTTCCAGACCATCTTCTGAGAAAGCATTTTTCTTAGTACTCTAAAAAAGAAATGCTTAAAGGAATTCCATTCATTTAAAAGGAGGTATAGAAGGATGAATTTGGAGCTGACAGACAATATATTGATAACTAGCACAGTAAGTATTAGATGGCTGGGTAGATAACAGTGGGTTTTGGTTGAGAGGCTGTCCCCCATCCACACCTGCCAAAGCCACATGGGCTTTTAGAGAAAATTCAAGTTAAAACTTGTCCCCCACCCCGACACCAACCCCTCCTTTTTGTGTGTTATTTTTGCGGGGGGAATCCAGTGTTGGTTGAAGAAACTTGGCCAAGGTTCCCCAAGTGGAGGTTCAGCCAAGTGGGGGGCAAGTGAGACCAAAAAAAAAAAAAACGGTGGAGGGAGCATCTCTGGGCCTGGAGTGTCATAGCCGCAAGACGCTGTTGCAGCCAGACTGCCAGTGAGGCTTGCGCGGCCCTCTCCGGCTTCAGCTCTGGCTCCGCGCTGCGGGCCTTCATCACGCTGTCCTCTATCATCACGAGCTGTGGTTACCCAAAGAATGGCACCTATGAATCATCTAGTAACAAATCTGTCTTTTTAATCAGGGGCCTTCCATGCACTGATGTGGCTGAAACTGCAGTTCTCACCAACCTTCACCCTCTTCCTCCCCTTCACCGCCGTGCCCCCAGGAAGCAGCCCAAGCCCAGCAGCCTCAGACTTGGAGATCCTGCAAAAGGCCGGGCCTGGCCAGGTGCCATAGCTCACACCTGTAATCCCAGCACTTTGGGAGGCCGTGGCTGGGGTATCAGAAGGCCAGGAGTTCGAGACCAGCCTGGCCAACATGGTGAAACCCCATCTCTATTAAAAATACAAAAATTAGCTGGTTGTGGCGGCACATGCCTGTAGTCCCAGCTGCTCAGGAGGCTGAGGCAGGAGAATCGCTTGAACACGGGAGGCGGAGGTTACAGTGAACCAAGATTGCAATGCTGCACTCCAGCCTGGGTGACTCCGTCTCAAAAAAAAAGGAGCCTCAGTGGCTTGTCCTGGCACTTGAGGAGGCAAGGCTACGTGTTTGAGGCCAGCCTGGGCAATGTAAGAACCTCTCATTCATTAAAACAAACAAACAAAAGTCAAAAAATAAAATAAAAAATAAAAAGGCAGGGCCTGGGCCACACTGGCTCCCCGAGAGTCCCCTTCACTGTGCAGGCTCGGGCAGCCACAGAACCCTGTCATTCTTACATGGTTTTGCTCATGATTACCAATATTCTTTGCTATGACCCAGGATATAACTGGAACCCAGCGACCTTGACCTACTTTCAAAGGCAGGCTACAAATGCAGGTCAGTGAATTTAACTGCCCTTTCTGAATTGCTCCAGGCTGTGTTTCTTGATAGAGTTGAAGGCTGAGTTGGGATACACTTCAGGGATAACATTCAAATTTATTTATTTCTTTCTTCCTTTTTTTTTCTTTCTTTATTTCTTTTTTCTTTTCTTTCTTTTTTTTTTTTTTTTTTTTTTGAGATGGTGTCTCACTCTCTGTCTCCAGGCTGGAGTACAGTGGTACAATCTCGGTTCACTGCAACCTCCAACTCTCTGGTTCAAGCAATTCTCCTGTATCAGCCTCCTGAGTAGCTGGACTACAGGCACACGCCACCACACCCAGCGAATTGTGGTATTGTGATTAGAGACAGTGTTTCACCATGTTAGCCAGGATGGTCTCAATCTCCTGACCTCATGATCCACCCACCTCGGCCTCCCAAAGTGATGAAATGACAAGCATGAGCCACCACGCACGACCGAATTTCTTTCTTTTTTTTTTTTTTTAATTTTTTTTTTAGTAGAGACAGGGTTTCACCATCTTGGCCAGGCTGGACTTGAATTTCTAACCTCGTGATACATCCACCTCAGCCTGCCAAAGTGCTGGGATGACAGGCGTGAGCCACCGCGCCCAGCCCAAATTTCATTTTTTTAAATGAGGAAATTGGTCAGGCTCAAGCCTGTCATCCCAGCACTTTGGGAAGCTGAGGCAGGAGAATCGCTTGAACCTGGGAGGTGGAGGTTGCAGTGGCCCAAGATCGTGCCATTGTATGCCAGCCTGGGTGACAGACGGAGACACCCACCGTCTCAAATAAATTAACAAACAATCAAAGTGAAAGAAGCCAGTCATAAAAGACCACATATTATATTACTCAATTTATGTGAGATTTCTATTATAGGCCATTCTACAGTGAGAAAGAAGGTAGATTTAGTGGTGGTCTTGGAAGGGAAGAGGAAGCGGTGAAAACACAGGGAGGGCCAAGTGTGGCGGCTCACACCTGTAATCCCAGCACTTCAGGAGGCCAAGGCAGGAGTGTCACTTGAGCCCAGGAGTTCAAGACCAGCCTAGGCAACACAGGGAGACCCCATCTCTACAAAAAAATTTAAAATTTAGCCAGGTGTGGTGGCACATGCCTGTGGTCCCAGCTACTGGAGAGGCTGAGGCAGGAGGATCGCTTGAGCCCAGGAGGTCGAGGTTGCAGTGAGCCGAGGTCACACCACTGCACTCTAGCTTGGGTGACAAAAGGAGACCCTATCTCAAAATATAAAAGAAAAGATGTAAAACCAAAATATCCTCTGATAGGAAACTGATAAATTTTTAACGTTCGTGTAATGTAGTACTATGCAGATACTCTGCATAATTAGGTAGATATTTTGTGCTGCTATGTTATAATATATCACTGAGTAAAGAAACAAGTTAGAGAATAAATCTTCAATATGATCCCATTTGTTAAAATAAAAAAAAGAAGGAAGACAAGAACATGAATCTTACTTATGTAGGCTTAGGTAAGCCTGGAGAGTTTCTGGAGGGATATTGAATAAATGGTTAATAATGATTACCTCTGAATAATGCAAAGAAATCTCATTGAGAAGACCTTTGCTTTTCAATTTTTTCCATCTTGTGTTTTTTAAATATTTTCCATGAGTATATTCTACTTTTGAAAACGTACGCACACACAACAAAAATTTAGAAAATTCTCAATCATCTATTGATTGATTGATTGAGATAGAACCTCGTTCTGTCGCCCAGGCTGGAGTGCAGTGGTGCAGTCTCAGCTCACTGCAACCTCCGCCTCCTGGGTTCAAACAATTGTCCTGCCCCAGACTCCTGAGTAGCAGGCACACTCCACCATGCCTGACTAATTTTTTGTAATTTTAGTAGAGATGGGGTTTCACCACTCTGGCCAAGCTGGTCTCGAACTCCTGATCTTATGATCCACCCACCTCGGCCTCCCAACGTGCTGAGATTACAGACATGAGCCACTGTGCCTGGCAATTATCTCTCTTTTTAAAACATTGTTGCTTTTTCTTCTTCACATATTTGGGAAGCTTCATTGATCTTGGACTTTTCCCAGGAAGGCTACACTCCAGCTTGAGCAAGAGTGGGAGACACAGTCTAAAAAAAAAATTAGCTGGGCATGGTGGTGCATGCCTATAATCCCAGCTACTCGGGAGGCTGAGGTGGGAGGATCACTTGAACCCAGGAGTTGGAGGCTGCAGTAAACTATGATAGCACCACTGTACTCCAGTCTGGAAAAGAAAAAAAAAAAAAATAGACTAAGTTTGGACCAGCCCATGTCACTCATGCCTATAATCCCAGCTCTTTGGAAGGTCAAGTCAGGACACTAGCTTGAGGCGAAGAGTTCAAGGTCAGCCTGGACAACATAGCAAGACCCTAATCTCTACAAAATAAATTATTTCATAAAAACATCAGAGTAGTGGTGCATGTAATTCTAGCCACTGGAGAGGCTGAGGTAGGAGAATAACTTGAGCCCAGGAGTTTGAGATTGGGGTGAATTATGATCACACCACTGCACTCCAGCCTGGGTGACAGAGCCAGACCCTGTCTCGAAAATAATAATAATAATAATAATAAAATTTAAATGCTCATGTAAAATGAAAAAAAATAAGCAATGATAAAAAATGATTTAAAAGCTGAATGTATTCCTCACTCCTCCATAGCCTACAGAAAACTGAAATCTTTTTTTGTTCTTTTGGTGGTGGTGCTGAGGACTGAACCCAGGGCCTTGTGCAGAAAGCTCAAATTTTATGGCTGGAAGAGCCCAACACCAACAGAGCAGTTTGAAATTAGGAGTGAATCCTACCAAAAACAACTAAAAAGGTCGTGGCAGGGGGGAACATAGAGAAAATCATTCTTAAAAGTCTGATCATACTTTCTGCCAAAATTCCTGGCTGACCAGCGAATTTTGCAGGCACAGGTAAGTCTGCGGGCCAAAAAGCAGCAGAGGAAACCACAGATCAGGATAGAGAGATCAGTTGTTGCACGCTGCTGGGAAGATGTTTATGCGTACTAGAGCAAAAATACAAAATCCCCAGAAGAACACAACAGAATCCAGAATTTCTACAACATAATATTTACAACATCAAGCTTTCAACCCCAAATGACTAGCTCATGTCACCCCCACAAGTGTTGGACTGTGAACTACGCCTAAAGACTGGAGTTAGGGTCGGGCGCGGTGGCTCATGCCTGTAATCCCAGCGCTTTGGGAGGCCGAGGTGGGCGGATCATGAGGTCAAAAGACCGACATCATCCTGGCCAACATGGTGAAACGCCGTTCTACTAAAAATACAAAAATTAGCCAGGTGTGGTGGCATGTGCCTGTAGTCTCAGCTACTCAGGAGGCTGAGGCGGAAGAATTGCTTGAACCCAGGAGGCAGAGGTTGCAGTGAGCCAAGATTGCACCACTGCACTCCAGCCTGGCAACAGAGCAAAACTCCGTCTGAAAAAAAAAAAAAGACTGGCGGTAGATCGCAGGAGCCAACCTCCCTGGGGCCGTCTTGCTGAATGCCCCACACATGTCCCATACTATAGCTGTGCTAGATGTCCTGATTCTAATAAAGTCTGAATTTTCCTCAGCTAATGCATGACCTTGACCATGAATCTCCACAAGGATCTCTTATAAACCGTCGGGGAAGCTGAAGCCAATCCTATGACTCCAAAGCTCTGTTCAGCTTATCTTCTGATAGTCTTTGTTCAACCATGGCCCTGTTCATACACACCTATGGGCTTGCTACCCAATTTGCTAAAGCTAAATAGGTGACAAAAGAGAAAGAGAAACAACAGAATGAGTAATACAAAAATTGGAAGTCTGCGCACTGTGACTGCTGAGGTCGGAGGATTGCTTGAGTCCAGAGTTAGAGACTAACCCCAGCCACATAATGAGATCCCAACTCTACAAAATGAAAATTAGCCAGGCATAGTGTCTCACATTTGTGGTCCCAGCTACTCAGGAGGCTGTGGTGAAAGGATCCTTGAACCCAGGAGGTTGAGGCCACAGTGAGCTGTGAGTAAACCACTGTATTCCAGCCTGGGCAATAGAATGAGATGGAAAGAAATAGAGAAAGAAGGAAGGAAGGAAGGAGAGAGAGAGAAAGAAAGAAAGAGAAAGAAAGAGGCTGGGCGTGGTGTCTCACGCCTGTAATCCCAGCACTTCGGGTAGTCGAGACAGGCAGATCACTTGAGGTTCGGAGTTTGAGACCAGCCTGGCCAACATGGAGAAACCCTGTCTCTAGTAAAAAATACAAAATTAGCCAGGCGTGGTGTCAGATGCCTGTAATACCAGCTACTCAGGAGGATGAGACAAGAGAATCGCTTGAACCCAGGAGGTGGAGGTTGCTGTGAGCCGAGATTGCACCTTTGCACTCCAGCCTGGGCAAAAAGAGTAAAACTGTCTCAAAAAAAAAAAAAAAAGAAAAAGAAAAAGAAAGAACAGAAAAAGATCCTACAGCAAACATAATGCTTCATAAATATTTGTCGAGTAAATGAGTGAATTAATGGCATTAATTAATATGGAAATCCTGGGGATGGAGTGGCTGGTCATACTCTCCCTGTACTTTTTGGAATAGAACATTTGGGTTTGTTTTATTTCCTACTTCTTCTCCCTGCTCTCCCTCGCACCTCCTCCTCCTTGCTACACTGAAATAAGATGAAAGATACTGGGCTGGGTGCGGTGCCTCAAGCCTGTAATCCCAGCACTTTGGGAGGCTGAAGCAGATGGATCATCTGAGGACAGGAGTTCGAGACCAGCCTGACCAACATGGTGAAATCCCGTATCTACTAAGAAATACAAAAATTGGCTGGCTATGGTGGTGGGTGCCTGTAATCCCACCTACTCGGGAGGTTGAGACAAGAGAATTGCTTGAACCCAGGAAGGGATTTGTAGTGAGCTGAGATCACACTATTGCACTTCACCCTGGGCAACAGAGCAAGACTCCATCTCAAAAAAAAAAAAAAAAAGATGAAAGAGACTGATTACTTTTAGTTAAACCCCACAGCAACAGATTTATTTTCTCTTTTTTTCTTTTTCTTTGAGGTGGAGTTTTTTTTTTTTTCTTTTCTTTTTCTTCTTTTTTTTGTCGTTTATTTTTTTTATTTGTTTTTTTGTTTCTTTTGTTTTGTTTTTTTTTTCTCTGTTTAGTCGGAGTTTCAATCTTGTAGCCCAGGCTGGAATTCAATGATGCTATCTTGGCTCACCGCAACCTCCGCCTCCCGGGTTCAAGCAATTCTGCCTCAGCCTCCCGAGTAGCTGGGATTACAGGCGTGTACCATCACACCCAGCTAATTTTGTATTTTTAGTAGAGATGGGGTTTATCCATATTGGTCTGGCTGGTGTCGAACTCTCGACCTCAGGTTATCTGCCTGCCTCGGCCTCCCAAAGTGCTGGGATTACAGGTGTGAGCCACAGCGCCCGGCCCAGATTTATTTTCTCAATGTCCTCAGCAAATCTGTATCTTTTTTTTTTCTTTGTTTTGTTTTGTTAGCAAATCTGTATCTTTATTACAATACCTAAACACACTCTTCCAAGAACATTTCCATGTCTGCCTGCTGGCTTGGTTTATAACCACTATGACTCGAAAAAGCAGTGTTACTTATTCTGCTATGGTTTTCAATCCCTTTTTTTTTCTCAGGGCCTCCAGTTTATTCCATTTAGAGGATCTCCGACTTTATCAAGTACATCTGAGTATATCTGATCCATCATTGTACATTGAGTTCTATCTTGAACCATATGTGATTGAATAATATGTCTGGGTATCTATTCCCTTGTCCCTGAACATGTGATGGTTAAGGAAAGTTCCCTAACATTGTAAAACAGTTGGAAGATGGTGAGCCCATTGCAATGGTTGACCACTGGGTGGGGGTGTGACTCTCTAAGTAGCTTAACATTGATTTATGGCTTTACCCAAAAAGAGACAGTCTAATCTGTGTTTCAAAAACCAGGAGTTCCAGTATTCTAGCTTTTCCTAAAGGTATTAGTACAAGTACTTGAATTATTCTCATATTTCAAAAATATTCATGGAAATGTCACTTTTACTCGCAATTGTTTATTTCCATTGAGGCTACTCTTAACGCTTTCCAAATAGATACATTATTTTTGTCTGATATGTTCTAAAAAATGTAATAGAGAGAAAGTGAAAATTGCCTCCTAATTTTATTTCCTAGAGATAACTATTACTTTTATTTCTATATCTGTATGTATCTTTCCACACTTACCTCTGTATATGACATGAACATGAATGGGATCACCTTAACCTATAAACTGTTTTCTGGTTTTTTTTTTTTTGAGACAGGGTCTTACTGTGTTGCCCAGGTTGGAGAGCAGTGACTCAATCTTGGTTCACTGCAACCTCCGCCTCCCAGGTTCAAGCAATTCTCCTGCCTCAGCCTCCGAAGTATCTGGGATTAGAGGCACTTGCCACCATGCCCAGCTAATTTTTGTAATTTTTGTAGAGACAGGGTTTCACCATGTTGGTAAGGCTGGCGTTGAACACCTGACCTTGTGATCTGCCCGCCTCAGACTCCCAAAGTGCTAGGATTACAGGTGAGAGCCACCGGGCCCAGTCATCTTTTTTGGTTTTTATGGCTACATAAGTACTCCAATCTATGAATATATCAGAACACATTTACAGAAAGTCCTATTGACGGACATTTAGATTTTTTTTTTTTTTAAACACTTTCTAGATCTGTTGCCAGGCTGGAGTGCAGTAGTGCTATCTCGGCTCACTGCAACCTCTACCTCCCCAGTTCAAGTGATTCTCCTCCCTCAGCCTCCCAAGTAGCTGGGACTCCAGGCAAGCGCCACCATGCCCAGCTAATTTTAAAAAAAAAAAAAAATTGAGCTATTACCAACATGCTGTAATGAGTATCTTTATGTGGTTATTGAATTAATGCCTTGGCATAGATTCTTAGTAGTGTATCAAAGAATGGTCACATTTTACATTTCCATTCAGGCAACTGACCTTAATTGCATACATTCTGTGAGCTAGACAAAATACATATTAGATGACAGAAATAGCTTCAAATATTATTTCTATTTACATGTAAGGGAAGACCTAAAAGTCTGCAAAATAATTTGCCCAAGGTCATAAATAATGGAGCTAGGGTTTTAATGTGTGTCTTTTTCTTTTTCTTTTTTTTGAAACTGAGTTTCACACCTGTCGCCGAGACTGGAGTGCAGTGGCACAATCTCGGCTGACTGTAGCCTCTCTGCCTCCTGGGTTCAAGCGATTCTCCTGACTCAACCTCCCGAATAGCTGGGACTACAGGTGTGTACCACCACACCTGGCTAATTTTTGTATTTTTGATAGAGATGGAGTTTTGTCATCTTGGCCAGGCTGGTCTTGAACTCCTGGCCTCAAGTGATCCCCACCTGCCTTGGCCTCCCAAAATGCTGGGATTATAGGCATGAACAACCTCTTGTGGCCTATTGTTTTTGTTTGTTTTTTGAAACAGGGTCTTCCTCTGTCACTGCAACCTCCGCCTCCCAGGTTCAAGCAATTCTTCTGACTCAACCACTCAGGCTGGAGTGCAGTGGCACAATCACAGCTCACTGCAGCCTCAACCATCAGGCTCAACTGATTCTCCCTCCTCGGCCTCTTGAGCAGCTGGACTACAGGCAAGTGCCACCATGTCCAGCTAATTTGTTTTATTTTTTGTAGAGATGGAAATTCGCTATAGAATAAATCATTCATACGGCTTTTTGCCTTCCTTTTCTTTTCTTTTCTTTTCTTTTTTTTTTTTTTTTTGAGACGAAATCTTGCTGTGTTGCCCAGGCTGCAGTATAGTGGCACAATCTCAGCTCACCGCAACCTCTGCCTTCCGGCTTGAAGGGATTCTCCTGCCTCAGCCTCCCAAGTAGCTGGGATTACAGGTGCTCACCATTGTACCCCGCTAAACAAGAGCAAATCTCCATCTCAAAACAAAAAACAACAACAACTTGCAGGGCGAGGTGGCTCACGCCTGTAATCCCAGAAATTTTGGAAGATCAGGAGTTCAAGACCAGCCTGGAGTGCAGTGGTGCAACCTCAGCTGATTGCAGCCTCTGCCTCCTGGGTTCAAGTGATTCTGCTGACCCAACCTCCCAAATAGCTGGGACTACAGGCGTGTACCACCACACCCAGCTAATTTTTGTATTTTTGGTAGAGATGGGGTTTTGCCATGTTGGCCAGGCTGGTCTTAAACTCCTGACCTCATGATCCACCCATCTCGGCCTCCCAAAGTGCTGGGATCACAGACATGAGCCACCACGCAGGGCGTGTTTTTCTAACTAATAATATGTGATCTAAACTAAAGTTGGCTGTTATTTTTTAAGAGCCAAGATCTCCCTCTGTCACCCAGGCTGAAGTACAGTGGTGCAGTCATAACGCACTGCAACCTCAAACTCCTGTGCTCAGGCAATCCTCTTGCCTCAGCCTCTTGACTGGCTGGGACCAAAGCCACGCACCATCACATCTGGCTAATTTTTAAAACTTTTCTGGAGCCATGGAATCTTACTATGTTGACCAGGCTATTCTTACACTCTTGGCCTCAAGTGATCCTTCAGCCTTGGCCCCCTAAAATACTGGGATTACAGATGTGTGCCACTATACCCAGCCGTGGGAGGTCAATTGTGATGATCTCATTTGCCTTGCCAAATTGTTAGTTTAACCATGGGCTTACATTAATTTTGGATAATATGTGAGGCAAAGTCACAGAGACTTCTGAGATTTTTCTGGCTTTTCAATTTTCTGCACATAAAGCCAATATCTGCAACTGCTTGCTAAAAGTAACCAAGGCTTCTTGGAGAAATGGCGAATTCTAGAGGAATGTGTAAAGTGGGCCAATGACCAACTGTACAAAAACAAAATGAGCTAGGCGTGGTGGCAGGCACCTATAATCCCAGCTACCTGGGAGGCTGAGGCAGGAGAATAGCTTGAACCCCAGGAGACAGAGGTTGCAGTGAGCCAAGATCCAGCCACTGCACACCAGACTGAATGACAAAGGGAGAAGCTGTCTCAAAAAAAAAAAAAAAAAAAAAAAAAAGGCCAGGCATGGTGGCTAATGCCTGTAACAAACCCAATTTGGGAGGACAAGGTGGGTGGATCATGAGGTCAAGAGTTTGAGACCAGACTGGCCAAGATAGTGAAACACTGTCTCTACTAAAAATACAAAAATGAGTTGGGCGTGGTGGCAGCTGTCTGTAATCCCAGCTACTTGGGAGGCTGAGGCAGAGAATTGCTTGCACTGCACTCCATCCTGGGCAAGAGAGCGAGACTCCATCTAAAAAAAAAAAAAAGCCCCATTGAGAGGTTCCATTTTCCAAAGATGGTGGTACCAATAATAGCTGGGTGCAGTGGCTGACACCTGTAATCCAAGCACTTTGGAGGCCAAGGCGGGCGGATCACCTGAGGTCGGGAGTTCAAGACCAGCCTGACCAACGTGATGAAACCCCATCTTTAAAAAAAAAAAAAAAAAAGAATTTTTTTTAATTAAAAAAAAAGAAAGAGAAACAAATATCAGAAGCTGCAATTTTCATCTCTGATAAAACAGACTTTAAAGCAACAAAGACCATAAGAAACAAAGAGGGACATTACATGGTGGTGAAAGGATCAATGCAACAAGAAGAGCTAACGATCCTAAATATATACGCACTCAATACAGTAGCACCCAGATACATAGGGCAAGTTCTTAATGACTTACAAAGAGACTTAGACCCACACACAATAATATTGGGAGACTTTAACATTACACTGTCAATATTAGACAGATTGAGATAGAAAATTAACAAGGATATCCAGGACTTGAACTCAGACCTGGAACAAGTAAACTTAACAAATATTTACAGAACTCTCCACCCCAAATCCACAAAACATACATTTTTCTCAGTATCACATTACACCTATTTTAAAA
>CAUYQU010093454.1:0-15678 GCA_963574635.1 Cheracebus regulus | reverse complement strand
ACCAGCCGAGCCCGTCCGTCCCGTACACTCCGCACCGGGAAGCGCCGCGCTGGGGCGCCGGCAAAACAGCCGCGCCGGCCAAACGAGTCGCGCTGGCAACCCGTGTGGCTCCTCTGCCGGGAATCTCCCGGTCTGTGGGCAACAAAAATTGGTCGGAAAGTGCGGCGTCCACTCGTTCTCTGCGCTTTCACTAGGAGCTACATTCCTGAGCTGTTGCTAATCGGCCATCTTGGATCTCTCCTCAATAAGATTTCTTAACTCTTTCAATCTATAGATTCTCCATCCCTCTCTGGTTTTGTGAAAATTTTCTTGCTATTTATCTATTGAAGAATGTGAATCATTTGCCCTGTAAAATTTCCCATATTCTAGGTTTTGCTGAATGTATTCCTTTTCCTCCCCTCCCCTCCTCTCCTCTCCCCTTCCTTTTTCTTTTTAGACACAGGGTCTTGCTATAATGCCCAGGCTGGTCTTGAACTCCTGGGTGCAAGCCATCCACCTACCTCAGCCTCCTAAAGTGCTGGGATTACAGGCATATGCCACTGCACCCAGCCCCTGTCGTGTCATTTATCATGTTCCACTGTCCCTTCATTTCCTAAAACTAGTAGTTAGGGCTAAAGGCTCATTTTCTCTTAAACCTACCCCAGGCAGTCTTTCACCAAGCCCACAAATCCGCTCTTGTCATGGTCCCCACCCCCATTCATCTTGTGAAGCCCAATTGTCAGTCCTCAGTTCAAGCCTTTCTTCACAGCAGTGTTTGATGCAGAAGGTAGCTCCCTTCACTTTCCTGACCACATCCCCCTCCACCTCACTGGCACTTTCTTTTGTCCCCATATTCTTCCCCATTAAAGTTGAAGTGTCCCAAGGCTCAATCCTGGACTTCTTTATCGACGTTCACTTTCTTAGAGATCTCACCAAGTCACATACTTTTTTTTTTTTTTTTTTTTTTTTTTTTTAGACAGAGTCTGACTGTCACCAGGCTAGAGTGCAGTGGCATGATCTCGGCTCACTGCAACCTCTGCCTCCTGGGTTCAAGCAATCCTTCTGCCTCAGCTTACTGTGTAGCTGGGACTATAGATGCCAGCCATCATGCCTGGCTAATTTCTGTATTTTTAGTATAGACGGGGTTTTACCATATTGGCCCGGCTGGTCTCAAACTCCTAACCTTGTGATCCACTCGCCTTGGCCTCCCAAAGTGCTGGGATTATAGGAGTGAGCCACCACGCCCAGCCCATCATACACTTTTAAAATACCATGAATATACAGTAAATCCCAAATTAATATCCCAGACCAGCCCTTGGATCTGAACCTGGATACTTACAGCCAATGATTTGCTAGGCCCACCCATTAGTATTTCTCACTGAAAACATCCTGTTTTGAACTGATCTTCCCTCATACCATCTGCTCCCTTGTTAGTCTTTTCCAGCAGAGTTAATGACATCTCCACCCTTCCTTGTCCAAAAGAAACTTGGCACCGTCCTCCATTTTTCTTTTTCTCACACCCTCATGTAACTCATCAGCAATTCTTGGCTATACTGTGAAAATACTGCATATTCATTTCTCAGCTGACCACTTGCCAGCACCCCCTTTGCCTCTGTCTTTGTCCTGCCTCCCATCACATCGGGCACCAGCCTCCTGACACCCAACTGGTCTCCTAACTTCCATCATTGTCCTTCTGCAGTATATTCTTATTAAGGCAACTAGAATGTCCCTTGAAAAACAGAAGTCAGATGATATCTTTTGTCTAAAACCTTCTATTAGCCATCTATCTCACTCAGTAAAACCCAAAATCCCTCCATTGCTTCCGAGGTGCCATGAAATGGACTCACCTCTCTCTCCTTCCCTTTGACCTCATTGTCCCTTCCTCCCTCTCTCCCTACCACCCCTCCAGCAGAGCACCAGCCTTGTTGATCTGGGCCAGCTGGGCAAACCGAGTCTGCAAGGAACACTTGTTGCAGAGATACACACTCATGGCTTGGCCCGTTACCTCCTTTGCTAAAATGTGACCTTCCCAGTGAGATAGTCCCTGGTGGTGCTTTTAACATTTTTCTGCCTCCCAGTCCCTACTGCCCTGCTTTCTTTCTCCCTAGTGCTTTGGCTTATTTAGTTTGTTGTCTGCCTACCTACTGTGAGCTCTTTGGGGTCAGGAACTGGGCAGTGCTTGCACATGATAGGTGCCCTTTATGTATTTCCTCAGCGAGTCATTGTTGCCTTCAGACTAACTCCAGGGCAAGACCAGTTGACCATGATCTCATATTTGTCACTCGATAATGATGCCTTTTTCACATTTATTGAGCCTCTACAACATGCCAGGAATATGAAGGTGAGCGCTAGTTCCCAGTGCATAGAGTTTACCCTGTTAAACAAATTCATACTGCTCACTAGCATTGCTTTTTATTTTAAACTTCACTATGCGAAGTTTACTGTTTTTTGTTTGTTTGTTTTTGAGACAGAGTTTCACTCTTGTTGCCCAGTCTGGAGTGCAGTGGCACTATCTAGACTCACTATAACCTCTGCCTCCTGTGTTCAATCAGTTCTCCTGCCTTAGCCTCCTGAGTAGCTGGGATTATAGGCACGCACCACCATGCCTGGCTAATTTTTGTATATATATATATATATATTTTTAGTGGAAACAAGTTTCACCATGTTGGCCAGGCTGCTCTCAAACTCCTGGCCTCAGATGATCTGCCCACCTCAGCCTCAAAGTGCTGGAGTCTTCCTCTGTCACCAGGCTGGAGTGCAGTGGCATGATCTTGGCTCACTGCAACCTCCACCTCCCGGGTTCAAGTAATTCTTCTGCCTCAGCCTCCTGAGTAGCTGGGATTACAGGTGCTCACCACTACGCCCAGCTAATTTTTTGTATTTTTAGTAGAGACAGGATTTCCCCATGTGGGCCAGGCTGGTCCCAAACTCCTGACCTTGTGATCTGCCTGCCTCAGCCTCCCAAAGTGCTGGGATTACAGGTGTGAGCCACCAGTGCCTGGACACAAAGATTTCAGAATCCAAAAACAGTGTACAATCTAAAATGCTGGGCCCAAGCATTGTGATTAAGGCCCACTCGGCTTGTGCTGCATTTGTCATGTGCTTCTGTCTCTCCGTCCAGTCCCAGGCTTGCACGCACATACAACGTGGGTGCCAGAGGTAGAATTTTTTCCAAGGTTTTGTCCCAGGGTAAAGACTGTCTTGAGAAAATTGACTTTAGGTAGAGAAAGATTACCTTCTCTTTTAGACAGCGTCTTGCTCTGTCTGAGGCTGGATTGCAGTGGCGCCATTGTAACTCTCTGCATACTGCATCCTTGAACTCCTGGGCTCAAGTGATCCTCCTGCCTCAGCCTCCTGAGTAGCTGAGACCACAGGCGTGTGACACTACACCTAGCTAATTTTATTTTATTTTTTATAGAGACACGGTTTCCCTATGTTGTCCAGGCTCTTCTTGAACTTCTGGGTTCCAATTATCCTCCTGCCTCAGCCTCCCAAAGTGCTGGGATTACAGGCGTGAGCCAAGCCTGTTCAAGATTACCTTTTGATATCCAGTTCCCAGGAGAACAAAGCCAAGTGCAGAGGCTTTAAGAGGGCCCAGGGAAACTGAGATTGGAATGTTAAGAATATATATTTTCTCCAGGCCAGTTGCCTTCTGTTGGGGTAGGTAAGCCTTGTCCCAACTCAGAGTCATTCTTTTGCAGGGTAAGTTAGCGTTCATTTTTTTTTGAAAGTTTAAACCACATTTAGCCACAGTAAAATACACATAACATACAATTTGTCTTTTTTTTTTTTTTTTGAGATGAAGTTTTGCTCTTTCTTCAAAGAAGAAAGAGGCTGGAGTGCAGTGGCACGATCTTGGCTCACTGCAACCTCTGCCCCTGGTTCAAGCGATTCTTCTGCCTCAGCCTCCCGAGTAGCTGGGATTACAGGGGCGTGTCACTACGCCTGGCTAATTTTGTATTTTTAGTGGAGACAGGGTTTCTCCATGTTGGTCAGGCTGGTCTCCAACTCCCAGCCTCAGGTGATCCGCCTGCCTTGGCCTCCCAAAGTGCTGGGATTATAGGCGTGAGCTACTGCACCCAGGCACAAACATTTATTTTTAATAACAGCAATACTGAGCTGTAATTCACCGATTTAAAGTTTACAATTCAGTGATTTTAGTATATTCACAAGGTTGTGCATCCATTGCCACAGTCAATTTCGATCATCATCCCAAACCTTGGACCCACTAGCTATCACTTTTCACTCCTTCCTCCCGCAGCCCTGGGCAACCACAAATCTACTTCCTGTCTCTATGGATATGTGTATTCCGGACATTTCATAAATGGAATCATACAGTACATGAATCTTTGTGACTGGCTTCTTCCACTTAGCAAACGTTGTCAACATTCATCCATGTAGCTAGTATCAGCCCTTCATTCCTTATTGTGGCTGAATAGCTCTGTTGTATGGATATGCCACATTTTATCTGTCCCATTTAGCTGTTATCAATAACACTGCTATAATCATTGGTGTACAGGTTTTTTTGTGGATATGTTTTCATTTCTGTTGGGTACATACCTAGGAGTGGAACTGCTTTTACACGCTTTCATTTTTAAAAAGACTTTTTTTGGACAAATTTTACATTTACAGAAAAATTGTGAGGATAGTATAGGGAGTTTTCATATGTCACCTTACCAAGTTTCCCCTATTATTAACATCTTACCTTAGTATGATGCATTTTTAACAATTAATGAACCAATACATTATTATTTATTAATATTGTTTATTAATAATTAATATTAAGAATATTGGGTGTCAATGACCAACACATTATTTAACAACATTCATATTTTATTCAGATTTCCTTAGTTTTTACCTAATGTCTTATTTATGTCCCAGGATCCCATCCAGGATACCAAATTGCCATAGTCATTTCTCTTTTGACTCATTCAGACTGTGACAGTTACTCAGACTTCCCTTGCTTTTGATGACCTTAACAGTCTTGAGGAGCACGGGTCCTGTAGTTTGTGGAATGTCCCTCTGTTAGGATTTGTCTGATGTTCTTTTCACGATGAGACTGGTGCTATGGGTTTTGGGAAGGAAGACCACAGGAGTAAAGCATCGTTTTCACTTTGTCTTTTATCAAGGGTGCATACTCTCAATGTGAGTTACCACTGTTGATGTTGACCTTGAACACCTGGCTGAGGTAGTGTTTGTCAGGTTTTTCCACTGCGTGGTGACTCTAACTTTCCTGTCTTTCATACTGTGCTTTGTGGAAGGAGGTCACTCTGCACAGCCCACACTGAAGTGTGGGTGATGCTGTACCTCCCTAAGAGGGAGTACCTACACAAAGTATTTGGTATTTTTCTGCAAGGAAGATTTGGCTCCTTCTTCATTTATTTATTCAAACATTTATTTGTGCTATACTTCATGCTATAATCCAGTATTGCTGAATTAATTCTGTGGCTCAAGTTCCAGCTTTGGCCTTGGGAGCTCCCATAGTGGCCGTTGTCCCTGTGACATGCCCCATCGATGGATTTTTTTTCTTAACACTTTCTTTCTTTTTGGTGCTACAAACTGACCCAGGCTCATCTAGAATATTTTCTGGGCCTGTCTTCAAATTAGCCATTTTTCCAAGGAGTCCTGCTTCCTATGATTGGAGAATGCTGTTAGAAACCAAGATATGGACTCTAGATGTGTTCTGTCCATTTGTTTTTCACTCTTTGATCATCCCCATGTGAACTCTCTATGGCTTTTTTTTGTCTTTTCATTTTCCAGTAAGTCTGAAGCAGTCATTGGAGGGTAGTGGTTAAGAGGAAGGACTCAGGAGTCAGATTGCTTGGCTTCATCTCACAGATCCATCACTTATCCCCTTATGGACTTAATTCCTCCATGCCTCAGTTTATCATTTATAGCCCTTGTAGGCTTAAGTCCTCCATGCCTTAGTTTCCCTACAAATAAAATGGAAATACTAACAGCACCTACCTTGTAGGGTTGTTGTAAAGCTTAACAGATGTTAAGACCTGTGATATGTTTAATGGTGCCTGGCATCCAATCCATGCTCAAATGTGGGTGGCAGTGGCAGTAATTATTAGGGAGGACAGGGCAGGTGCTCTTTTTTGTTCTTTTAAGTCAATTAAGCGACTTGCCTAAGACATGGTCAACTGGAAGTTCACCCAAGGGGTCTTGTGTCTCCATGGTACCCTGCTGCCTCCTGACTGTAGTATTTTGTTTCAGTGTGTGAGTCTGTGATAAATACCTGAGTGCTGTGGGGCTCCATGTGGAATATGAATGCCAGCACCGGAGTTGAGGGCTCAGGAGCTCTTGGGTGGAAACAGTTAACATTTAAAATAAATTGGGTGGGCACGGTGGCTCACATCTGTAATCCCAGCACTTTGGGAGGCTGAGGTGAGGGGATCACAAAGTCAGGAGTTAAATCAGCCTGACCAATATGGTGAAACGCCGTATCTATTAAAAATACAAAAATTAGCCTGGCATGGTGGTGCATGCCTGTAATCCCAGGCACTCGGGAGGCTGAGGCAGGAGAATCGCTTGTACCTGGGAGGTGCAGAGGTTGCAGTGAGCCAAGATCACACTACTGCACTCCAGCCTAGATGACAGAGACTCCATCTCAAAAAAATAAAAATAAAAATCACACATTTAATATAAATAATATTATCAAAACGTGTACTTAAAAAAATTGACACATAATAGTCCTACATACTTATGGGGTACCTGTGATATTTTGTTACATGCATAGAACATGTAATCATCAAGTCAGGGTATTTACCACACCCATCACCTTTAACATTTATTATTTCTTTGAGTTGGGAACATTTCAAATCTTCTAGCTGTTTTGCAATGTACAATGCATTGCTGTTAACTCTAGTTACCCCACAGTGCTATCAAACTCTAGAACTTAATTTTTCTATTAACTGTGTGTTTGCACCCATTCACCAACCTCTCTTCCTCCTTCTCCCACCCCCGTCTAGCCCTGGTTAACCATCATTCTATTCTCCCCCTCCATGAGATCAACTTTTTTAGGTTTCACATGAGTGAGAACATATGATATTTATCTTTCTGTGTCTGGCTGAAATGTGTACTTTTAAGATATTTATTATTTTAAGAATAGGATACTATGTAATTAAAAAAAAAACCTCATTCTGGGTTAGGAATGAAATGCCATTCAATGATTAAATTAACTTGAATGCTTTCTTTTATCTCCCTTTAGTGGACTCATTGGGAGAAGCTGGGCCATGCTGTTTGCCAGTGGAGGCTTCGAAGTGAAACTCTATGACATTGAGCAACAGCAGATAAGGAACGCCCTGGAAAACATCAGGTGGGCCAGCCGGCGTGCTCTAGGAGCAATAGAAATGGGTCTGTCTCTCTCAGTTGGGCTTGTTTGTCATATCCTCAAGGCTGTACGTATCTGTGATGTCACTTTTTCATCTGATGGCTACTTCAGTGCCTCTGAGTTGGTAAAGGCCAGGCCAACAGTGGCTGGAATGTGAATTCACACTGGGGAAGAGCTCCCATAGGGAGGAAAGGACCTCAAGCGTTAGTGACTTTGCAGCCTTCTCCGCCTGTGTGCCCCAGGGCTGGAGGGCTGGGGTTTCCTGCTTGTATCTGAGCATGAGGAACTCCCTTCCAGCATGTAACAGCCAGAGCTGCAGGGGCATTACAGTTTAGGAACAGAGGTCCTGCACTCGTTTTGACCTATTGATCTAGTAATGGTAGGCCCAGATGAAAACATCCTGAATTTTAGTGAGAGGTTTAGCACTCATGTGAGAGGACACACCTGTCCTATTTATGTACGTATCATTAACTATGACAGCAGTACTAGTTAAAGGTATGAGAGTGGATGAACTTACCAAATGCTGAGTGCTAAGAATGTGGAGGGCTGTTTCAGGGATGATAATCACAGGAGCCAAAGAAATGCTGAGAGTGAGGGAGGTCAAGGACAGGGGAAAGAAGCCATTGCGGCATGCCCAGAGGCAAAGGCACTGGCGTGGACACCCTCACCACACAGTGCAGCCCCCTGCGGTGCTGTCACATAACATGATTCTGACCATCTCAGACATGCTTTCTGGTTATTATCCTTATTTGGAAGATGTCTGTGAATATATAACTTGAATTTGCATTTTGGTGCAACAAAAATCTGCTTCCTTTGTTGTCTACATTTTGAAAAGACTAATATGTAGGGTATGATGTTAAACTATAGGCATTAAGAAATTATATACCCTAATCCAGTGTTGTTTTACAGATTAAGAATCTGAACATGGAGAAGTTAAGTTACTTCTTCTGTATTGTTACAAATGGCCAATGCTGGGGTAAAATGTCAATCTAAAAAACAAAAACCTTGGCCAGGCGTGGTAGCTCACACCTACAATCCCAGCACTTTGGGAGGCTGAGGTGGGAGGATCACTTGAGGCCAGGTATTCAAGACCAATGTGGGCAACAAGATTCTATGGGCATTCTGGAATATATTCTGGATACATTCTTTAGATCTTTCTTCCAGTTCATCTACAGAGAGAAAGAAAAAAATAGCCAGTGTGTTGGCACTCACCTGTAGTCCTAGCTACTCAGGAGGCTGAGGCAGAAGGATTGCTTGAGCCCAGTAGTTCCAGACTATGGTGAGCTGTGATTGGAACACTACACTCCAGCCTGGGCAGCAGAGTGAGACTTTGCCTCAACATAAATAAAATAATAAAATCCAAAACCAACCAGACAAAAACCAAAAGTAAAACAATCACCACAAAACCACTCACATAGACTGTACGGTTTTGGAAGGAAGGGAACTTGGCATTTCAGTACCAACTACCTGCCAGCCATGTTCTGTTCACTAGGGATACATAGTGAATAATGTAGACACAGCCTTTCCTTCCATGGAGCTTATGGCCTAGTAATCTTACTGTATTAAATTCTCATAATAAACCCTATGAGGTGATATTATTGACATGATTTTATGAGAAAACTTAGATCCATGAATGATCAGTAACTTCATCAAAGACACAGTAAGACATAAGGTTCCAGCCCTGGCCTGTCTGACTTCAAAGATGTGTTAAGCATCTTCAGCATCCATCTATACTATTTGCTTTATAGAGATCCTGCAAATATTATTTAAAACATTTTTAGGACTACTTCTCCCCCCATATTACTTTTAATATAATATTTGATATACATAAAATAGATTGTTTATGTAAGTTTAGGAAGAGTAATAATAAAACAAATGACACGACCCTATCACCCAACCTAAGATTTTGAACATTATCACTACCTTGTATGCACCTTTAGGATCTCATCCCCCTGCCTTCCCACCAGAGGCAATAAATATCTCATATTTTATATTTGGTGTTTTCTTGTCCTAAAAAATCCTTTAATCATATATATGTATCCCTAACAACATGCTGCTTAGTTTTGCTTATTCTTGTGCTCTATATAAAAGACTGTTTCTGTAATACATCCAGGTTATTGCTTATAGCTGTAGTATGTGTATTTTAACTGCTATATCATATTCTGTTGCGTGAATTTGCTATAAGTTATTTGTCTCTTGTCCTTATGATGAATGTTGTAACTTTTTCCAGTTTGGGGCTATTGTAAACATTGCTGTCATTAATATTCTTGCATGTATCTTCCAGTTAATACAAAAGTTTTGACAGGGTACACACCTAAGAGTGAGACTTAATGGATTTCTTTTCACTGCAGAGATTCTGATTGCATGGACATTGGACCACCTCATTTTGCCTTCCTGTCTTTTAAGATCTCTTATCGTATTTTCTGTCTCCTTGTGTTTTTGGAATATATTCTGGATACATTCTTTAGATCTTTCTTCCAGTTAATCAATTCTTTTTTTAGCTGTGTCTAATCTGCTATTTAAACCATCTACTGAGTTATGTCAATAATTTAATTTTTTATTTTAAAAGTTCAATTTACCATTTTCCCAGACATACCTGTTATTTTCATTGTCTCTCATTATTTCTTTGTTCATTGTGGTTCCATTTTTCAAATCTTTGTTTGTTCATATTTTTGTATATTTAATATATAATTGTTTCATATTATATATCTGATAACTCCAGTACCTGAGGTTGTCTGAGATCAGATTCATCAGAATCAGATCCTGAGATGAAGGTTCCTGGGCAAGTGATTTACTGAGGAAGTGCTGCCAGGGGAAACCCATAAGGGAATAGGTGAGAGAGGATTAAAAGAAGAAAGAAAGCAACTAAGGGCACGATTTCAGGAGAAGACCCATGCTCAACCAGATTCTATGGGCATTCTGGGACACAGAGTACACCGCAAAGTTTGTTATCCCTTAGAACAAGGGCTGAGCACTCACATTCCTGCATTAGTCATTGACTATGAGCGGTCCTGAGTGACTATAACTTCCCAGGCGTTTCCAGTTCTCTGGTCTGGGTCCAGGGTAGGACTCTGAGGAGGGCTGCAGCTGTGAGCCTTTGGAGCCCAGGTGGGCTCCAGACAAGGGACTGGCAAACTCAAAAGCTGGGGGCTGGTGAAGGGGGTTTAGACGAACCTGGGTGGAGCACTAGTGGCCTTCACTATAGCACTTCACAGTGCACTAAATTGGGGGGTTTTAAATAAAAAAGCTTTTTTGACTCACTTTTTCATATGTTCATTCATTCAAAAATACTGGTTGAGCACCTACTATGTGCTAGGCACATTTTATCACTTGGGTTTAAGCAATAGACACAAGAGACTAAGATCTCTGATCTTGAGGAAGTCACATTCTATGTGAGAGAGGGAAGCATCGACACATACATAATATAAAACAAATTACTGAAATATATGGTTTGTTAGAGCAGGGGTTGACAAAACATGGTCAGCTGGCCCCATCTGGCCCGTGGCCTATTTAGTATAGGCTTTTCAATTCCTAGATTTTGGCTTTAAAAACAAAACTAGCTTTTATTTCTAAAGAGCAGTTTTAAGTTCACAGCAAAATTAAGAGAAAAGTACAGGGATCTCCTACACAGCCCTCGCCCTCACATATACACAGCCCTACCCCACATATACACAGCCCTCGCCCTCACATATACACAGCTCCTACCGCCACATCCCCCACCACAGTGGTTCATTTGTTATAATAAATGAACCTACATTGACACATCCTTATCACCCAAAGTCCGTGGTGGACATTGAGATTCACTAGATGTAGGCTGGGCACGGTGGCGTGAGCCTGTAATCCCAGCACTTTGGGAGGCAGAGGTGGGTGGATCACGAGGTCAGGAGTTTGAGACCAGCCTAACCAATGTGGTGAAACCCCATCTCTACTAAAAATACAAAAATTCGCTGGGTGTGGTGGCGCGCACCTGTAATCCCAGCTACTCAGGAGGCTGAGGCAAGAGAATCGCTTGAATCCGGGAGGCAGAAGTTGCAGTGAGCCGAGATCTGGCCACTGCACTACAGCCTGGGTGACAGAGTGAGACTGTCTCCAAAAAAAAAAAAATTCACTGGGTGTAGGCCGGGCATGGTGGCTCATGACTGTAATCCCAGCACTTTGGGAGGCCAAGGCGGACAGATTACCTGAGCTCAGAAGGTCGAGACCACTCTGGGCAACATGATGAAACTCTATCTCTACTAAAATCAAAAAAATTAGCCAGGCGTGGTGGCGGGCACCTGTAATCCCATCTACTCAGGAGGCTGAGGAATGAGAATCACTTGAGCCTGAGAGGCAGAGATTGCAGTGAGCCAAGATTGCACCACTGCACTCCAGCTTGGGCGACAGAGTGAGACTCCGTCTCAAAAAAGAAAAAGATTCACTCAGTGTTTACATTCTATGGATTTGAAGAAATGTATACTGACATGTATCTACCCTTGTAGTATTACATAGAATAATTCCACGCTCTAAAATTCCTGTGTTCTTCCTTTCCATCCCTCCCTTCCCCCTAGCCCCTGGCAGCCACTGATCCTTTTACTGTCTCCATAGTTTTACCTTTTCCAGAATGTTATATAATTGAAATCATACAATATGTAGGCTTTACAGATTGGCTTCTTTTACTTAGTAAGACACATTTACATTTCCTCCATGTCTTTTCATGGCTTAAGCTTGAATGCTATTGCATTGCCTGGATGCATCACAATTCACTTATGCATTCACCCACTGAAGAACATCTTGGGTGCTTCCAGGTTCTGGCAATTATGAATAAAGTTGCTATAAATTCCATGTCCAGGTTTTTGTGTGGACATAAGTTTCCAGCTCCTCTGGGTGGATACCAAAGAGCACAGTTGCTAGATTGGATGGTAAGAAGATGTTTAGCTTTGTAAGAAATTGCTAAACTGTCTTCCAAAGTGGTTGTCCTATTTTGCATTCCCACCAACAATGAATGAGAGTTCCCATTGCTCCACATCCTCACCAGCATGTGGTGGTGTCAGTGTTCCGGATTCTAGTCATTCTAATAGGCATATAATGGTATCCCCTTGTTTTAACTTGCATTTCTCTGATGACGTATGATGTGGAGCATCTTTTCATATGCATATCTTCCATTTGCATATCTTGAGTACTTTTTAATTTAAAAACATTTTTGGTTAAAAGAGAAGCCTTGAAACTTTTTCTTTCTGCATTTGCGACTCTCTATGCATACAAACTAGTTTTATGAAGAATCCTGCATTTTGAAAACAGAAACCCTTTAGGGATTCTGGTCCATCACTGTGCTGGAAGTAGAAGTCTTCAGATAGTCTTTAAATAAATTTTAAGCCTCAGTAAAAATATCTCAAAGTTACATAGTTCTTTTATTGTCATACAGGAGAAAAAAAATACCCCTTGATGGAGCACTAATTCTAAAAAAGAAACTGTGAGGCAAAAGGATGTTCTCAGATTGAATCAATTTTTTTTTTTTTTTTTTGAGATGAAGTTTCTCTCTCGTTGCCCAGGCTAGAGTGCAATGGCATGGTCTCAGCTCACTGCAACCTCTGCCTCCTGGGTTCAAGCAAGCCTCCTGCCTCAGTCTCCCGAGTAGCTGAGATTACAGGCACAAGCCACCACACTTGGCTAATTTCTGTATTTTTAGTAGAGAAGGGGTTTCACTGTGTTGGTCAGGCTGATCTTGAACTCCTGACTCTCAGGTAATTCACTCACCTTGGCCTCCCAGAGTGCTGTGATTATAGGCGTGAGCCACGGAGCCCAGCTCAAAATGTTTTTAAAAGGCATCACAGGAAACGTAACACAAACAGCTTAATATTTGGTTTTATGATGTACCCCAGAACCTAAAATGCAATAAAAAAATATACATATATATAATATTTGGTTTTATGGAGGTGATTTAGGGAGCAAGAGGAAGTAACTTATTGATAATAAAAAAGTCATTAATTTTACAATTGTAAAGAACATTGAGAATTTGTGGTCTTCCTAAGTAAATTACATCTACTTAATTAAATTCATCTTTTAGTCCCACATTAAATAGTTTGTGTGCAAAAGTGCATAGCAAGCTCCATTTTGGAAATGGTGGCTGATAAAAAGCGCTTCTCCTTCTGTCCTTAGGGGCTATCCTGGCTTTTCAGGACACCTGGACTTTTGTTTTATATTTTATTTGTTTTGAGACGGTGTCTGGCTCTGTCACCCAGGCTGGAGTGGGGAAGTGTGATCTTGGCTCACTTCAGCCTCCATTTCTTTGGTTCAGTTGATCCTCCCACCTCAGCCTCCCAAGTAGTTGGGATTACAGGGGTACCACCATGCCCAGCTAATTTTTGTATTTTTTTGTAGAGATGGGGTTTTACCATATTGGCCAGGCTGGTCTCAAAGTCATCCGCCTACCTCAGCCTCCCAAAGTGCTGGGATTACAGTTGTGAGCCACTTCACTCTGCCAGGTGTGGATTTTTAATCAGTTTTCTGGTGACATTATCTGCAACAGGTAGGTTTGGGGCTGAGAGACATTACCTTCATAGCTGGCCCAGTACTGGAGGAGGAGAGTACCTCCAAGGGAAGAGGAGACCCCTGAATCTCTGATTAGGTCACGCTTTAAGCCAGCCCCAAGTGGACTCCAGATAAGGAGTTGACAAAGTGTTTCTGTGAAGACCAGATAGTAAATATTGTAGGCTTTGCAGGTCATGTGATCTCTGTTTCAATTTTTCATTGTAAAGTAAAAGCAGTCATAGACAATCAGTGAACAAATGGAGGTGGCTGTATTCCAACAGATTAACACTGAACTTTTTTCATATAATTTTCAGTCACAAAATATTATTTAAACAATTTTCTGTTTAGAAATGTAAAAACTATCCTGTATTAGTCCGTTTTCATGCTGCTAATAAAGACATACCCGAGCCTGAACAATTTATAAAAGAAAGAGGTTTAAGGGACTCAGTTCGATGTGGTTGGGAAGGCCTCACAAACATGGTGGAAGGTGAAAGGCACGCTTCACATGGTGGCAGATGAGAGAACTTGTGCAGGGAATCTCCCCTTTATAAAACCATCAGATTTCATGAGACTTAGTCACCATTATGAGAATAGCATAGGAAAGACCAGCCCTTATGATTCAATTATCTCCCACCAGGTCCCTCCCCCAACACATGGGAATTATGGGAGCTATAATTCAGGGATGAGATTTGGGTGGGAACACAGCCAAACCATATCACATCCTTATTTCACAGGCCATATAAAAATAGGCAATGGGCCAGATTTGGCCTGTGGGCTTGCCCACTTCGACCATAGACATTTCAGTTCTGTTATAATTTCATCTTTTATACTGTAAAGCCAATTCCAACCCACTTGTAACTAAGAGAAAAATCCCACAGTTCCTAATTGAAAGTCCTTTGTTCTGTTTCTTGGGATGTTTGTATTTTAGGCCTTAGTTTTAGATGCATCATTGAAGATTTTGTCACTTTTAAAGTCCTTTTGGGCATCAGGACTGCTGATGCTGAGTAATGAAGGGTTGCGGGTAAGGTTTTTTTTTGTTTTGTTTTTGTTTTTTGTTTTTTGGTTTTTTTCAACCAGGTTAAAGACTTCCTACTGTGCTTCATTAAGAGCTATATTTCTTAATATCATTGGTGCCCGATTAGATTTAACTTTTAGATACTAGTCTGTAAGATTTTTGAAACAGAAAAAACAAAATAACTTACTATTAGCAGTCATATTCTAGAAGAAGCAAATGTACTGAATTCTTAAATGCCTAGGATTTTAAAGGAGCCCATATAAATCTTTCCTCCATAGCAGTGACTTTATTTTTATAACTCACACACATTTAAGCTGGGTTAAATATGCAGAACTGGGTGTACTTGTTTGGTAGAAAATGGGGAGCTTAGGATATCTTGTGACCAACCACCTCTTCCTTCTCAAATAACTGGCAAATAACTTCAGGAAAATCCAGTTACGTTGTGTCATATTGCACCCCCTAGGAAGTACTGGATTCTTACTCTTGAGTGACTTTTAAGTAAAGCGACCTGCTTCTTTTCCTTAAATCACAAGATCTTCAAATGTACCTGTGAGGTTTGTTTCCGAGGATAAAACGAAGAAACTGAGGCCAGCACCAAAATAATCCAATGCAAGGGAATTTATTCAGGCTCCCGGGTGAGGTTCTGCGGTCCAGACAGGAGGGGCCGGAGAAGTCGCACTGACTTTTTTGAGACAGGGGATTTTATAGGGAGTGAAACAGCTCGATTGGTTGAGGGAGAGCAAGACTGCTATTGGGTAAGTTACAAGCCTTGACCTAGGACTTGGCTTGTTATTGGTTGGAATTACTTGCCTGCTATTGGTTGTTAAGACTCGACTGCTAT
>CAUYQU010093446.1:0-166667 GCA_963574635.1 Cheracebus regulus | reverse complement strand
TTTTAACACAATTAAACACCTCTTTCTTAGCAAAACAGAGAACAGACACAATGTCTTCTCAGACCACATAGGCATCACATCATTGTCTAGTAAAGTTATTTTCATATATCCTTTGATTTCAGTTCCGGCTTTCCCATAGCTCGACTGCCTCCAACGGGAAACTGTCCGGGCTCAAGCTCACCATATGGCGAGACCCAATTCCGAGGGGTCTCACTTGGGAACGAACCCCACAGCTTGAAGTCTCTGATCTTCTTGCTTTCGTGGTGCCGGATGCCCAGGATGACTATTTGCATAGGATTTGCCAGATGAGCGTGTGGAAAGGCCTGTCTTCACAGGTGTGCCCCTAACTTTGCACCCTTCTATCAAAGGATGCATTGCTGAACAGCTGCAAAGAGAGCTGTACCCAGCCTTCAAATTTAAGGAATATGAAAAACTCATTACTTATGGCATGGTCTGAATTCAAATCCTGGCTTTTCCACATACTAGTGTGTGCTCTTAGCCAAGTTCTTTCTTTATTAAAATGTAAACGTCAGTTTTTAAATGAAGTAATACATATACATGGTCAAACACTCTGACCACAGGATCTGGTGAAACTTTCTCAAAAATTTTCTAGGAATGTGTAACATATTTCCTTTTTTTTTTTTTTTTTTTTTTTACACAAATGTACTATACATAATGTTCTTTTTATCTTTCTCAATATCACTTAAAATATTATTTTGTAACGGGCTTCCTACTATTTTGTTTGAACGGATGTATCTTATTTACTGAAACAGTCCTGTTAAACACATAGGGTGCTTTCTGGTTGGAGTCATTAAAGAACTATTTTTGATGAACATCTTTGCTCACTTGTACAAGTTTGACAGGAGGATAAATTCCTAGGAGGGCTGCTGGGTCCAAGGTTATGGTCATTTTCAATTTGAATAAGTATTACCAAATGGGCAAGTTATTTAAGTGAGCCCTGATTGGCTCATCTTTGTAAACAGTGGACAATGAGTTTCTCAAATGTTTCTTACAAGGATTAAATGAGATGGAGATGTAAAAGCCTAGTATACAACAAGCAAGTTGTCAAAGAATGTTGGCCTCCGACATTTTATATACTGAGAAAGACAACTATTTATGCATATTATGATGGATGACTATAGCTTTAACCATGAGCTCAACAAACACAAAAATTCACAGAAAATTCTGCAATACTGTATTTATTTAATCTCCATTATTGAACTAGTGAAATCTCAGGTCAAACAGAATATATTTAAAAAGACACAAACTTGACATTAACTCTAAATACCATGGAGTATTTAGAGTTGATCTGATAGTTCTCTTCTTACAAATACATCCCTCATAATAATAAAAAGTACTCCATAGTAGGCCAATTAAAATATATCTTCCAGTCGTATGTTTTGTCTTTGCGTGAAAAATCTTGCTGCTCAAGTCATTCTTTTATTCATAACTCCCATATATATATATATCCAGCTCTGGAGAAAACCACCGACAGAAAGATGGACAATTTTAGAACCCTCATTTGCATCTCAGAGATCCTGTTGTTACCCAAACCTCTGGGGCCCTCGGGCATTTTTAAACGTATCAAGAGTCCAGAAGGAGGTTAACGGGACGTCACAGAACGAAGCCCCCCAAGGTCCCGTCCCAGGGGCTCCAAGCCAGGACCCCGACCTGAGGGAGCCTCCGGGCGGGCGGAAGAGGCCCAGGAAGCCATTGCTCCGCTCCTTCTCGGCTGTTTATGTGGCACTCAGGGTACTCGGCCCAGGGCACGGCCACCCCGCAGCACCCCCGGCGTGGGGCACAGATCGCGGGGTGAGGGGGCTCCTGCCTTCCGGGGCGTCGCGAGTTCCTGCCGCCCCCTCCCGCCTCTTGCACGGAAAGCCCCGAGCCACGGCGTTCGGCGCCGGCCGAGCGTGAACCGAGTCTGGGTTCGGCTCCCTCGAGCGGCTCGGTGGGACGCGGAGCGCTTTCCGTGGGGCGGCTATACGGCCTGCGGGACATGGCTCCGGGCTCCCGCCCCGACACTGCCGCAGCTCGGGAAGCGGCCCCAAGCTTCGACCAAGGGGGCCGGGCGGCGGCGGCGACTACCCGGGCGGAGGCGCGGCGCGGGGGCGGCCTGGAGGCCGGGCCGCGGCCGAGGGCCCAGGGCGCGCTTCCGCCGGGCGCCGCGCGCGCCGCGGTAAATGGGAGGCTCGGCCGGCAGGGGCGGGGGCCGCGCAGCCGGGGACTTTCAGGAACTGCAGGAGCGGGCGGCGCGGGAGTCGGAGAGCGCCCAGCGGCGGAGCCTGAGCGTCGAGACTCGGGGCCGAGGCGAAGGAGCTGCCGCCGCGCCGGGGCCCAGCCGGAGCCGCCGCCCACGCCCTCGCGGCTCGGAACCACCATCCGCGGCGCAAGAGACGAGCCGGCCGTCCCGGGCCGGGAGACCCGCCCGCCATGGCCACCAAGGTGAGGGGCGCGCGGCGCAGGCCCCGCCGGCAGCTCAAGCCCGCAGCGGCGCGGGGAGGGTCGGGGCCGGGGCCGCAGGGAGGGTCGGGAACGGGGGCCGCCGAGGGGCCACGCCTCGTCCTCTGTGGGGTCTCCGGGCGCGTCCGCGGCCCAGCCAGCCCCCTCCGGGCATGGGTGCGGCAGGCTGTGGGGATCGCCGGGATCGCGCCAAGGGAGGGCGTCGGGTCTGCGCGCAGACGCGGGTCGAGTCCCCGGGCGCAGCTAGGTTTGGGAAGTTTGCACCTGAGCGTGGGCTGCGGCTGGCGCTCCGGGAGGGGCCGCGGGAGCGGGACGGAAACTTCCCGCAGCCCGAGGAGGCCCCCTAGGCAACAGGCGCTCCGTGTCGTCCGCCGTCCCTGCGTCCCTTCCGCTGCCGCCCGGGGGACCCTCGGCCCCGCGGGGCGGGTAGGAGTCGAGACCCCGGCGGAGAGGACGCGGCGCTTCCCGTCCCGGCCTGCGGGAGCTCGCGGCCGGGGAGGGACGGAGGCTGGGACGCCCAGAGCCCCGCTGACTTCGCTGCTGTTACTTTTTTTGTTTTGCTACCTTTTCAGTGTGACTGGTATTGCCAGCATGAATAAAATATCAAGAGGGAAATGACTGTGCTTTCGATTACGTGTTTGCCTGAAAAAAGGCCGCGGCCCGAATTACGTGGTGGAACTTTGACTCCTGCTTGGTAATTGGCTAGGAGCGGTGGTTTGCCTGTTTTACGTTATTGTTTATGAAATTAGCAGTCATTCCTTGCTACCTGAGTGTTCAAAAGCCACCCTCACCCGCTCCTTTTCCTTGGCCTTTTTCGGTAGTTATTTGTTGTAAAACAGTTGCTGGGAAAATCAGGGACGCGGAAGGAGGACCTGGGGGAGGAGGCTCCATCCCTGAGCCATTAACTGATCTGTGATATGCTTTGAGGAGTGGGTTTACTTTTGCACTTAGTTTTTATAATGTCAGTTTCTAAGCACCAGAACCCCTTTCTCTATTTTTGAGATCTCTGAGCTACTTTTGGGTTGGTGGAAATCTTATTTATTTATTTTTATTTTTCAATAGGGGTGTGTGTGTGTGGAGTGATAAGGTGGAAAATGATAAGAAATTTCAAATCTCTTTGAAAGATCAGAATTGCTTGACTTCAGTCTGCCAGATTTTGTGCTCTGAATCCATCTTAGGTGCCGCGTTTATAGAGAAATGAGGATTCTCCTCCAGGGAACTTGTTGCTGCAGTTACTGAAATAATTAGCCTTCTTGTTAATATATTATTGCCTGTGCTGTGCCTTGATTTTATTAATGTGGTAGAATTTGCCACCTTTTTAACGTATTTTGTTTTGACCTTTTTAAAAACAAAACTTAGGCCAAGGATTTCTAAGGAAATTTGATTTTGAGGTTTGTTGCCAAACATTCCAGAAATTACCAGTTACATATCCTACTACACACATCTTGCAACCTTAAATGCGGTTTACCGACCCTGCGCGGTGGCTCACTCCGGCCTGTAATCTCAGCGCTTTGAAAGGCTGCGGTGGGCAGATCACCTGAGGTCGGGAGCTCGAGACCAGCATGGGCAATATGATGAAACCCCATCTTTACTAAAAATACAAAAATTAGCTGGGTGTGGTGGCGTGCGCCTGTAGTCCCAGCTGCTCGGGAGGCTGAGGCAGGAGAATCGCTTGAACCCGGGGGTTGGCGGTTGCAGACAGCAAGGCTCCGTCAAAAAAAAAAAAAAAAAAAAAAAAAAGGCGGTTTATGATCTAGAGATCTGTCCAGTGGTGGTCAGTGTTGTGTTTTTCCACTCTGGTCTGCTGAGACATGTTACCTGTACTGTCCTTTAAGTGGAATGCAGTTTAGCAACTAGTGCGGGTATACCTGGTGAAATTTTTATTTCATTGTTAAGCCTAAACTTAATTTTTTTTCCCAAAAAATTGAAAAGGACAGTGGTTCTTGTATTCATCTTGAATTGCATGTGTCTTCACTTAAACACGAGTCTTAAAGAATGTGTAAGCATTTCCTACTTGGTTATCTACACCACTCCAAAGGCATATTCCAGTAGTTGGTTAGTTTCTTTCAGCTGGCTAATCACTGTTCCACATGGTGCCCATTTCCATGTTTACATTGTGACGAACCATTTCCATTTGAAGAAAGAGACTAGTGAAGCAGTTTTTAAACGAAGACCCTTAGTTTTCTGACATGCTGGTGATTGTTGTGTCCAACCAAAGTCTCATTTTTTAATTGTTCCTGGAGAGTCAAGCTCTCCTCCCTTCCCCCATGTACACACGCCTGCCCTTCCCCACATCTGAGTAGTTCTATTTTTTTTTCTTCGTTTTCTTCAGGTGGTGGGGGAATGTGCTTAGTAGTAACGACTACCTTTTAATAAAAATTTAGGCTCCATTGGCACTCAGGTTGTTGCTATAATTATTAAGTGATGAAAAGTAAATTCAGTGTCTGGGTATTTTAGGTGATGTTGGTTTCCCTTTGAATTTACCAGAGAATTGGCTGTAGTATCTTAAGATATAATTTTCTTACTTGTTCTTATGTATTTTCTTAAGGATGTGGTTATCTCTGAACTATCGGGATTGTTTTTTTTTTAAATTCTGCTAGTATATTTTACAGTAGAAAAAGAAATTATCTTTTAGAAGAACTGTGGTAGGACAGTCCTTCACTGCTAAGGAAAGTTAATCAGTAACTGCACATTTTAAAGGGATTATCTGTTTTCTATTTCTAATCCTTACTCAGTAGAATGCTGCATTCAAAGTACAAGTACTTAGTGCAAACGAGTCCTGTTTTACAAATATTAATACAAAGACTGCAGAGCGTTTTTTGTTTTGACCTTTATTGGAAGCCTCCAAAGGTTATATTTTGACCTAGCCCTTTGGTGAATTTGAGTCATTATGTTTTATTTTAAAGATCAAGTCCTGAGAAAGTAATGATTTTTTTTTTCAATGTATATCAAAGGGAACTCGAAGAAAATTGTTAATGAAGGTTAAAACATATCTATATAATTTAGCTGTAATTTCCATGTCAAAGTTAACCTTCAGTCACTAATTTGGATCCTTTTGTGCTTACATAGTCACCTTTGGAGTAGTTACAACAAGATTCCAGGAGTTCTTGATGCTTTTTTTTTAATTTTCAGTTCCAATACCTAAAGTTACATGCATGTGTTACACAGCTTGTCTGGTTGAATTAAATGGGTATGGAATGTTAAAAGTAATGATAGGGAATGAATGAATTGTTTAAGACTGTGCCATGTATAGGTTAGTGAGAACAATTTAGAAGGCATACTTGTAGCCTCTCCAGAGCAGAAACCTTTATTTGAAGACTAGATTAGAAATAATCTAACAGGTCTTAAAGTTGATTTTTATGGTTTTTTAAATGTTTGGAAAATGCTAACCATTTAACTTTGCATAGCAGTAGTATTTTCTATGTGTTTTACGTAGAATGTTTGTGTAGTATTTGTATAGTCAAAAGTTTTGTGATGGTAGAAAGATGGACAAATCTTATTGAAGAAGGAATAGATTAGAAGGCATAAAAGTTTTGCCCTTTTCTACTATGCCTTGTTTTTATGTTGACCATCTGAAAATTATAGTTTAATTGCCCACTTAAAACTTTGTAGCTTTTCAGTGCTGCTGTTTTTTTTTTTTTTTTTTTTCCCTGGAATGCTGTTCTCCTTTGTCCTTCCCTAGGTACTTCATTTTTACGTGTTAGGTTTCTTGGTTTTGTTTTGTTTTTTTGGGGAGGACAGTGTCTCAGTTTGTCATCCAGGCTAGAGTGCAGTGGCACGAACATGGCTCACTACAGTCTCCACCTCCCTGGCTCAAGTGATCCTCCCACCTCATTCTCTCAAGTAGGTTGGAATATAGGTGTCCGCCACCATGTCCGGCTACTTTTTGTATTTTTTGTAGAGATGGGGTTTCACCAGGTATCCTGAGCTCAGGTAATCCTCCCTTCTCAGCCTCACAAGTGCACCAGGCCACATGTTAGGTCTTAACGTGTCTAAGCATCACTTCCCCGTGAAAACCTTTCCTTATGTCCCCACCCCTGTTTCAGAGTCATATCATACACCCCAACCGCCATTTTATGTTTGTTTCTATAACTGATGGCTGTCTCTTTTGAATGCTGTCAGCCTCAAGAGGCTGAGACTGTGTGTCTGCTCACTTTTGTATCTTCAATGACCAGTTTAAAAGAGCAAAAAGATATTCTGGTGAGATAAGTGACTCAATTATTGAAATAGAAAACTGTTAATCTCCAACTGTAAGCTTTTATTCTTTTAATTATGCATTGTAGTGTGTTTGTTAAAAGTGTAAAGTGTATACAGGTACAACGCAAAATTTACATCTGCAGCTTAGGTATTGGCAATTATATTTTTAAAAACAATTCATGATTACATGAGAAATTGCCTCTTATGTTTTAAGGCAGTTGGAACAAGATTCATATTTCTGAGACTTTAAATTAGAGTTGTCTTTAACCTGTGAGTTGTCAGAAGTGTGTTTAATTTCCTAAAATATTGGGTTTTTCTCCGTATATTTTGTTGATAATTTCTAACTTGACTGTATGTGATCAGGGACTGTACCTGGAAATTTGTTGAGGCTAACTTTATACCTAGCATACAGTCAGCTTTTGTAGTGTTTCACCTGTGCACAAAAAGAATATATATATTATTGATGTGTGTGTATATTCTGTATGCTGTATGTCCATTAGACTTACTCTGCTGTTTGCATCTATCCTTACTAATTGTCTTTCTCTGCTCCATCTGTTGTATCTAACTGATCCTCTGTCAATTTGATGGAGATGTTAAAATGGTAAATTTTCCCTACATTTAGAGTTAGTATTATTTTCTAGGTGAATTGAAATGTTTATCATTGTGAAGTGAACCTCTTTATCTCTGGTAATGCATTTTTTCTTAAAGACTGTATTTCTCATGTTAATGTGATTTCACTAGCTTTTGGTAAATATTTTCCAGATATATAAAAGCTAATAGCTAAATTTTACCTTTTTATCCAGTCTGGTGATCTTAGTGTCTGCCTGCACAGTATTGTGTTCACTGATGTATTTGGATTTCTGTCTACCATCTTACAGTGAGTAGGAGCCCACCCCCAACTTTGTGGATGGTTTGTGTTATATATCTCTTTTTGCCGGTGGTTATCATAAGCATGTTAACATTAAGTTAAAGTCTGAAATTACTTAATATCATTACCCTTTTCGTTAATTACAAAAAGGCTTAAAGTTATTTAACTCCAGTCATCTCCCCCAATATAATCAATTATTGCCCAGTATTTTAGTTATCTTTTTCACTACAAATTGGGCATTATTTTTATTTTTATACAGTTAAATGTTTTAGATTTAATCATATTGTACTATGTCTTTGCTTACTGTTTCTTCTTACATTTCAGTCTTTTCTTGAGATAATTTTCTTTCTACCTAACATGAATTGGAATTTCCATTGAGAAGGTGTGTTGTTGGTAAATCTCTTATGTGTCTCTTGGGTATGAAAATTACTCTTGTCTTGAAAGAGTAAGTTTCAGGTTGACATCATTTTTTCCCAGTCCAGTGAACGTATTTTTCCTTTGTTTCTACTGGCTTTGACATTTGCTGCTAAGAAGCCAGTTATCTAATTATTGTTCCTTTGTCGGTGGGGTGACTACGCACTGCTTGTTTTTAAGACTTTCTCTGTGTCTTTAGTATTTTGCAGTTTGAATTTAGTGTGCCTCTGTATGGATTTTAGTTACCCAGCTTGGGATTTCCTGGTATCTTGGATCTGAGGACAGGTGCTACATTAGTTCTAGAACAGTGCTGTTCAGTGGAACTTGCTGTTATGATGTTCTACATCTGTGCAGTCCCATTTGGTAGCTGCCTGCCACTTGTGGCTAATAAGAATTTGAAATGTGGTTAATGTGACCGAGGCACTGTGTTTAAATTTTAATTTCAGTAGCCATATGGGGCTAATGGCTACTTTATAGGAGAGTACAGTTGTAGAAAACTCTCAGCGGTTATTCATGAAAATTGCCTTTTCTCCACTCTTTCTTTCTGGAACTCTAGTAACATGAAAAGGACCAATAAAAAAAATCTAGCTTCCCACCTCTCAACTTGTCATGTTTTCTTTGTGCTGCATTCTGGAGAATTTCCTTTGTTCTTACCTTCTGTTCACTATTCTTTCTTCAGTCAGGCCAAATCTCTTTTATCCATCCATTTAATTTTCATTTTCAGTTATCTTCAATTTTTAGAAATTGTATTTGGTTCTATTTAAAATCTGCTTATCATTCATTATGGTTTCTAGTTCTTAGCTTAGCATCCTTAAGCTTTTCTTAAGGATGTAAAAACATTGATAGTTTTTTGTCTGTTCTAGTATCAGAAGTCTGATTCACCCATCTGTTTCTGCACATTCTCACTCATTGTGCTTTGTTTTCTTGTGTGTTTTGTGATTTGATTTAATTTTTCCTTGAGTTGCTTGTTTTCCTTGGAACTTTATCTGAGGGAATCCTGTTACCTAGGTTAACTTCCAGAGAGGATTTGTGTGTGCTGATACCAGTATCCTGGGGACATTATATCTGTGGGATCACTATATCTTTAATTCCTGCTTAATGTTTATTCTGCTATACTGAATAGCATAAATATGGACCTGGCATCTCAGGAGAAATTACAGGTTTTCCTCTTTACCCTTACATTGGAGTCCTTTTGGAGTCCCAGCTTGTAGCTTAATACAGGAGTCTGTGTGTGTTGCTTCCCCTGCCCCTACACAGTCCCGAGAGCCAGGCTCCCTGGTTTGCGGAGTCTCCAAGCAGGAAATCCTGCCTCAGCACATGTGTTCTCCCACGGTTTCTGCTTTCACTTCTTGTGTGGCCTCTGGAGTCTTTCCTTTCGTGCTGACTCAGCAGTGTGTTTCAAAAGGTGTTTAGTTTGTGTCTTTTGCTTTTAGTATTTTTTCAGCACTTCAGTTGTTTCAGCCTGGCAGTCGCTCAGGTATTAGCTTGCTGTAGTTGCTGCAACAAAATCCAAGTCAGAGCATCTTTGTAACATACTGTCAAGTGAAGGGGATGGAATATGTGCATGAAAATGTTAATCTGTTCTTTGCAGCAGAGAAAAGGTGGAAAAAGTTCTTAAGCATTTTGGTTGAAACCAAACCTTCAGTCATGCTGTCAAACTGTGAGCATTCAAAACTTTCCAGCTGGTATTTCTTTATCATTTTTCTTTTGACTATTAAAAGCACATGATAGACTCCTTCTTATTAATTTCTAGGCATTATAAATGCAGTGCTCAAGGATGTTATTCAGTCTGACTCAATTTTTCTAAGTTATTTTTAGTATCTGGAAATCAGGTCATATTATAGTATTACTACATACAGGGGCAGTACTCAGAAATCACAGATTTATGATTGTTCATTAAGTCAGAGAGACGCTTTAGGGATAAGTTAGGGAGGGGAAATGGCAGCTTCATTCTATTACCTGTTACCCATTGTCATCCACCAACTCATTCATTTGAACTTTGGGTGTGCTTGGTGCCAGGTCCTCTGTTCCATATTGGGATGTCAGTAGGAGAGACCTGTCCTTGTACTCGAAGGGCACAATGTCCTGAAGGAGGGCAGGCTGTCTGCAGGGGCACAGTGCAGGCTCCTGGCACAGTTCCTCAAGCCCAGAGGCTTGCAAAGGACTTGAGTCTTGAAATTTCTGTGTATTAGTCTGTTCTCATGCTGCTATGAAGAAATACCTGAGACTAGGTAATTTAAAAAGAAAAGAGGTTTAATTGATTCACAGTTCCACAGGACTGGGGAGGCCTCAGGAAACTTATAATCATGGTGGAAGGGGAAGCAAACACGTCCTTCTTTACATGGCAACAGGAAGAAGTGCCGAGCAAAAGCAGGAAAAGCCCCTTATAAAACCATCAGGTCTTGTGAGAATTCATGAGAACAGGATGGGGGTAACTGCCCCCATGATTCAATTACTTCCTACCAGGTACCTCCCACAACATGTGGGGATTATGGGAACTACAATTAAAGATGAGATTTGGGTGGGGACACAGCCAAACTGTATCAGTCTGTTACTTTCTTTAGTACATTGAGTGAGTTTTAACCCTTAGTCTATCACTTCAGTTGCTTTAAAAATACTTCCATAGTACAGCTCCACAGTCTGAAAGTCCAGGCTTTGTCTTGTTGGATCCCAGAGTGTCAGTTCAGCGGACATTTCAGTAGCTGTTTTGTACCAGTTGGATGCTGGGAGTAAAGATTTGGATCCTCCCTAGGACAGTTGACATTAATGAATTGGTATATTTAAAATATGTCCGTTTAAATTTATTTCCTAACTAAATTCACAGAAAAAGTCTTGAAAATGTAGATGTATGTATAATAGTTGCCTATTGTATAGTGGTTGCACATAGGACTTTTTTAATGTCTTAGCTTGTTTTATATTCTCAAGATTTTGAGTAATATTGCTGCTTTTGTAACAAGGAAAACAAGTTTTTTTTTTCTTTTTAATAAAAACTTACTGTTTTTAGACTTCTAAAGCAGATTCCCAAATTTATATACCTTCTATTAATTTGTTTCAAAGTGTACTAAGTTGGAAAAAATTTTTAATTAATGCTTACAAACTAGTAAGGGCACCTTCAATAGAAAAATGCTAATGCATTCAGGATTACAAATATTATTTTGTAATTTCCTTAAGTACCATATTTTCTCCTTCCAAGAGAGAAAAAGTATGTTTTAAAAATAACTTAAAAAAAAAAACTGAAAACTTACTCAACAACTAGCACTGAACCTGAAGGTGTTACAAATTGCTGCTTCATAAATACATTGGTAATTTTACCTGCCTCTGTGTGCCTTCTCCCTCAGGAGCTTAGAAGAGGCAGGGTGGCTGATCCTTTGTGGTTAGAGAATGTTTCCAGAACTCTGCTTCTCCCACCTTCTTAAACCATGATTCAGATTTTAGAGTCAGGAGTTGAGTAGTGTGATTTTACAGCTGTTTTGTTGATGCATCAGATTTACTTTGTCCTGTGACTGTCATTACCAGTATTACCGAACTGGATCCATTTGCCCATGCAGTGGAAGGCCAAACACTGAAGCACCAGGTTTTTGCAGTAAGAAAGTCTTATTGCCAGACAGCTGAGCAAGGAGACAGGCGTTGGACTCAAGTCTGTTTCTCCATACTGGGGGCTAGGCCAGGTTTTGTACTTAGAAGGTAATGAGGCATGATCTGATTCGATCTTGCAATGAGGTGATGCTGGAGGCATGATCTGGATGGATCCTACCATGGGTGATACCAGGGCTTGATCTGATTGGATTTTGGATCCTGCCATGTGGTGGATTTTGGATCCTTTCATGTGGTGTCCACTGTTTGTTCGTTTTTTCTTCTTTTTTTCTTTTTTTTTTCTTCTGAGATGGGGTCTCCCCATGTTGCCCAGGCTGAAATGCAGTGGTGCAGCCTTCGCTGACTGCAGCTCAACCTCCCAGCCTCAGCTGATCCTCTTACCCCAACATCCTGAGTAATCTAGTATCACAAGTGTGTACCAGCACACCTGGCTAATTAAAACAAAAAATTTTTTTTTTTTTTTGTAGAGATGGGGTCTCATTTTCTGGCTCAGGCTGGAGCACAGTGGCATAATAATAACTCAATAATAATAACTCACTGCTGCCTTGAACTACTGGGCTTAAGTGATTCTCCCACCTCAGCCTCACAGGTAGCTTGGACTACAGGTGTGTGCTACCCCCCTGGCCAACTTTGTTTTTCTTTAGTAGAGTTGAGGTCTTGCCATGTTCCCCCAGCTGGTCTCAAACTCATAGGCTCAAACGATCCTCCCACATCAGCCTGCCAAAGTGTTGGGGTCCTCTTCTTAATTCAGTGCCCATTCCTCAGTCCGACCACTTGGGTTCTGGCCATGGTTGTACATTTAGTTCATCTGGGCATGCTCTGGTGATGTGACCTTCAACCTGGGGGTCCATGCCAACTGAAAAGCAGCTCACAACTCTGTTACATAAAAGTTGAACCTGATAGTCTTATACGATTCCACCAGTATGTAAAGCATATTTAGTATCCTTGCAACCCCTAAAAACTCCAAAAGCCTAGGAAATCAATAGCCATTAGGTTACTGAGATCTGTGGTTACAATAGGTTGAGCCGTTTGAATCATTTAAAGCCAAGATGATACCAAAAGTATAGAGATTTTAAATTTAATTTTATTTTTGAGACGGAGTCTCACTTCGTCACCCAGGCTGGAGTGCAGTGGTATTATCTCGGCTCACTAGTTTCAAGCAGTTCTCCTGTCTCAGCCTCCCAAGTAGCTGGGATTACAGACGTGTGCCACCACATTCAGTTAATTTTTGTATTTTTAGTAGAGATGGGGTTTCACCATGTTGGCCAGCCGGGTTTTGAACTCCTGACACCAAGTGAGCCACCTGCCTTGGCCTCCCAAAGTGCTGGGATTACAGGCACGAGCCACCATGCCCAGCCGAGATTTTAAAATGTTCTAATATTTATTTCTATTAGAGTTTAATTACTATATGATGACCATAAGCAAAGTTTTCAACCTTTTAAAACTCTTTCCCCTCCTTTTTTTTTTAATTTTTAAATTTTTAGACAGAGTCTTGCTCTGTTGCCCAGGCTGGAGTGCAGTGGTGCAAACATGGCCCACAGCAGCCTTGGACTCGCAGGCTCAAGGACTTCTCCCACCTCAGCCTCCTGAGTATCTGTGATATGGTTAGGCTTCATGTCTCCATCCAAATCTCATCTTGAGTTTTAACCACCATAATCCCGAAGTCTCAAGGGAAATACCAGGTGGGGGTAGTTGAATCATGGTGATAATTTCCCCCATGCTGAGCTGTTGATTTAATAAGGGGCTCTTCCACCTTTGCTTGGTACTTCTTCCTGCCACCTTGTGAAGGTGACTTGCTTCCCCTTCACTTTCCACTGTGATTGTTAAGTTTCCTGAGGCCTCCCTAGCCGTGCTAAACTGTGAGTCAGTTAAACTTCTTTCCTTTATAAATTACCCAGTCTCTGGCAGTTCTTTGTAGCAGTGTGAAAACAGACTAATACAGTGTAGGACCACAGGCAAGCACAACTCTGCCTAGCCAATTTATTTTTATTTTTATTTTGAGACAGGGTCTCACTCTGTCACTCAGGCTGGAGTGCTGTGGTGTGAGCTGGGCTCATAGCAGCCTTGACCTCCCAGGCTCAAGTGATTCTTCAACCACAGCCTCCCAAATATGGGCACAGGCCACCACAGCCAGCTAATTTTTAATTTTTTTTTTTGTAGAGACAGTCTCTCTGTGTGCCCAGGGTTGTCTTGAACTTCTGTGCTCAAACATTCCTTTTGCCTTAGCTTCCCAAAGTGCTGGGATTATAGCTATTCCTCTTTTTGATAAGTGGAAACATCTTGTGCTCTTTCTGTAGTTGTCATTATGAAAGTGATAAATGGTGATTCTCTAAAATGCGACAAGTGTTAATTTTGTTTTCAAACTCCCCTCTTCGCTGATTCACTAGGACTCTCTGCTATACAGAAAGATATGACAATGGTAATAAGCTTCCATCTGAGAGAGAAATTGTACTCTTGCTAAAGCCCATCAATATTTTACAAGTGATGATACTTCCTGAGGTTAGGAATTAAAGGTAGAGCTGCGATACTCTGGCTGCATCACAGTCACCAGCGGCGGGAGCTTGTCAAATTACAGAGAGTTTCTGATTCAGGAGGTCTGGGGTGGGGCTGAGAACACTTACTTCTGCTAGTTCCCAGGGATACTGATGCTGCTGGTCTAGGGACTTAACTTTCAGAACCACTGTTGTGAGGGATGGAAAAGTAAAAGAAAGAACTTGGCAGGTGTCCTTGGTTGGTCCCTAAGATCTGGGAGGCTGTAAATGGGTGGCCGCAGTAACATGCCATGCGCAGTGAACACTTGTATCTTGCCTAAAGGATTCTTTTATCTAATGAGTTCAAACGATGCAGAAAATCTGAAGATCAGTAAAGCATTCTCAAAAGCTATTTTGTTTCTCGCCAACCTTTAGTGTTGGCAGTAACTTTTCAGTTCTTTTGATTGATCATTGGTATTATATGTAAAATTCTCAACACCATTAGAATCTCAGATTACTGTGGAGGCTGGTTACTACTCTTCCTATTGCCTTTTAAGTTAGCCAGAAAACATGTGATACAGTTTTGTATGTTATTATAGTAAATAGTAATCAGTCCAGATTTGCTTTGTATAATATGTGCTACCATGATTATATAATGAAAATAATTTTTAATGGGAGATTACTATCTAAAATAATCCTCTTTTTAAAATTATTTCATAAGTCAGATAATACATGCCTTTGTGTATATCCAGTTTTTAATGTTATTTGTGTCATATGTAGCCATATCTAATTTTGATGAATTTGAATGTCAGCAGCTTCATTTTTCCTGTTTGCCTACTTAGAAGCTTTAAGGAAGTAAAGAAACAAATGTTTGTCAAAGCCAGAAAAAAAAAATGGATATAGTCCCCAAACTAGATAAATCTACCTCTGATTAATCAGATGCACCCGTGTATTATTATAGGACCCATATGCATGAAGTCCTGGGCATGCTGTCTGTGCTCCTGTGACCTGCCTCTGGAGAATCAGTAAAATATAATGGGTGTTTGAATAAGAGAAGGGCAGCAGATCATGAAGCCCTCATTGGCATTTGAACGAGGTGGCAACTGAACTGCACCATTCAGTTTCTTGTGGGATCCATGAACAGCATATACTATACCATTAATTATGGAAGGAATACATGTAATTGTTACTGGCTGTGGTTAACATTAGAATATTATTATGCATTAACATCAAGGGGTGTTGACAGAAATATAAGTATGCTCCACTGTTACCAAAAATCAAATTTCATTTGTTTTTGAGACAGGACCTCACCCTGTTGCCCAGGCTGCAGTACAATGGCAGCTCACCTAAGCCTCTACTTCCTGGGCTCAAACAGTCCTTCCACCTCAGCCTTCCGAGTAGCTGGATTACAAGTGTGCATCACCATCCTTGGCCAGTTTTTGTATTTTTTGTGGAGACAGTGTTTTGCCGTGTTGCCCAGGCTGATCTTGAATTACCGGCTCAAGAGATCTGCCTGCCTCAGCCTCCCAAAGTGCTGGGATTACAGGCGTGAACCACTGTACTTGGCCAAGTTTTTTTTTTCATTCAACAGTCTCTTTCCAGAATTTATACTGTAAGTGAAAATGCATGTACATTTTTCTATTCAAAGAATTTGCAGTCTAATGGAGAACACAAACATAGGTATCTTCAATTAGGTGTTCAGTTGCTATGGTAGAAGTACACTTAGTGTACAGTGAGATAGCACAGTATTTGGAGTCAGAAATGAGACCCTTCTAACCTGTTTCCCTCCATTTTGCTTGTGGAAACCTAAAAGTAAAAATAAATTTGAATCAATAAAGAGGCCGTAGTGTGAAAATTGTATGTAGAAGTAAGTGCTAGTTAAATATTCTCACATTATGTTATTCATGGTGCAGAAGAGGATCATTTCTCTATAGTTTAGGGAGTGGCGTTAAATACTTAAAGGTATGTTTAGTTCGAGGTCTCCTTTAAAGAGCTCCTTTTTTAGTGGCTGACCTTACAGGATAGAAAATGCATTTTAGAGAAGTGTAAATGTCCAGTTTCCCTGGTTGTGCTCTCTGGGACTAGTCACACTAAGCCACTCTTAGGAACCAGCGAATGTGTGAGGCAAGTAGTCTTTCTGTGTCCAGGCTTGTTCTTAATCCTTCGTGGCTGAGGACATAGTGTCTTGGAATGGCTACAATGGATCTGTTCCTTTTGATTTCCAGGTAAGTTGTTGTTTGGTGTGTTTTATTTACCTGGTTTTCAATACCCAGAGCTTATTCTAGAGAAGGGATTTCCAGCTGACGAATTGTCAGGGTATCTTCAACTCTTTAAAATGTATATAGATTACGTAATAAAATATAGGATTACTTAAAAACACTGGACTTCTTAGTACCTTTTTGGTGTTAAGTATCAGTGAATTATACTTGTGTATAATTACTGTTATTTGTGTGTGTGGGTTGTATATATGTTGAGGTCATTGGCATTCCTCTATGATTCATTGTAGCTATTACATAAGCCTGTTTCCCTTATTAGTGTTTGGTTTCTCTTAAGTTTTTAGAATAAAAGAGAAATTTTGTCTTTTATTAGAGATGCAAAGAATGAACAAAATTAGTTCAACCTGATTATGAAGCTTCTGTATTTTCATGTAATAGTGGTGGTATAGCATAGAGACTAGGAGCCTGGGTTCAAATTCCGGTCCAGTTATTAATACATAACTCTGGAAAGTTACTTAATGCTTCAGTTTCCTTATCTGTAAAATACAAGTAACTGAAGGGATTCAGGTGTGAATTCCATTGCACAGTCCAGGTGGGGGAAAAATTATAATTTTACTCTTCTGTAATAATTTACAACAAATTCATTCCCATCCTGCTGGGAAAGCAGACCTATAATCTTTTAGTTCCTAGACCACCAACTCTTTGCCCAGGGTGAGGCATAATTTGAGGGTGGGGATAGTAACAGTTCATGGCCTTGGGGGTGTGACCCCATCTTGCCCTCCAGTCTCCTCTCTAGGCCTTTTCTGCCTCCCCTCAGTTTAGTAGTTCTCTGCACCACTTTATTGCTGTACTGCTTGAGGGCATGGGACCCACCTTGCTGGTTGTGCGTAGTCTTGGGGCAGGAATCTCTGCAAAGCTCAGACACTTTCTGTCTTGATGTGACAAACAACTGTTTGGATTCTGTACCCCCTCCGGTCGTTTCCTGGTTTCTCCAGGGTTCTGGAAGCAGGTGAAAAAACAAGAAAGCCTCACTGGGAAGGTGACACTCAAGCAGAGACCTGAGGTGGAGGGTGTCTGGATCTCAGGAAAGAGCAGACCCTTCAGGCTGGTGGTTGCACAGGCAGGCTGGAGCTGAGGGAGCACAGGGAAGAGGGGCCACTCCCTAGGCGGGGGAGGCCCAGACAACCATGGGGGCTTTGACATTTATTTGGCAACAAAACCACTGGAGGGTTTTCACCACACCCAAAACGACTGACTTATAGGTTTTTTTTTCTTTTTTAGAGTTGAGCTTGCCTTTATTGGCCAAAGCTAACTGCAGGAGTTAACAACATTCTGTTTGCTTTGATACTGGATTTAAGCCTTATTTTATCCCTTCTTAAAACTTAATTAGTTATATCTTATTAAAGCCACACTAGGAAAATCCTGTGCTCCATTTAAGTCAGTCAGTAGGAGAGCTTCAGAAGGATTGACAAGTATCCTTCTCTATATGAGAAATACTCTAGTCAAATCAGCTGGGAGAAAAATTTGTAAAAAAAATTTAAAAAAAATTCTAATATCTTGATTTTGAGATTCTTTCTGATAGAAAATTTCAGATTATGTCTTCTGGATGTACTGAAAGTAAATAAAAATGGCCCATCAGACCATTTGACTGTCACCATCATCATCATCATCATCAACATCCTGTTCACTTGAATGATGGTCACCTAGATCTGTAAGCACAGTACTTTCAGCCTGCTAGATTTCAGGCTGACGAAACCATTTATGATCAGCGAGTACTCACTGCATTGCTCTTCTGATGAGGGTCACTGTCTGTGGGTTTCTGGTGTAAACTTCCTGAAGCCCTGGCAGTCTTGAGAGCAGCAGTAGAAGAAGAAAGCAGCTGAAACCCTGAGAACTGGGTCAGAATGCTCTTACGGGCCTGGAAGAAATGGCATCATCTTGGCTTAGAATTTGAAGATTCAGTGAATCTTTATTCTTTCTTGGTTCCGTTAAGTGATTATTTTTAATATGAAATGTATTACTGGAATTTCATATTACTTGTGCTATAAAAAATTCCACATCTGTGTGTTTTAATTGAGGGTCTTTAAGATGAAGAGCATCCCCCAATGATTAGGAGAGGCATAAGATGGAAATAAAGATTTTATTACCTACAGGCCCTGGGAGTATACAGCATGCCTGGAGGTCACACACAGGATGGTCAGGAATCATGAAGGGAGAAAGGGAGATTGAGACCTACCCAGAGACCCATGGGCCAATGCCTTCATGGGGACCAAATAGGTTTCCCTCAGAGAGGTTTAATTGATTCCAGGAGGTCACACCATGACTGCACATCCCAGGTGAGTGTGAGGGTCCGGGCCAGTGAAGTAGGCTGCGTGTAGCCTTCCCATGGGGAGGTAGTCACCAGGAGGAAGTTATCTAAGGCAGGTATCTGGACGGGCCACAGTGAGGACCTGGGAGGAGGGGTAGAACTGTGCCCTGTGCTGTGTCCAGGGTGACAGAACCCCACTTCTGCTGTGAGAAAGTCCTGCTTATCTTCAAAGTGCATGCTGAGGCAACATAAAATGTTAAGAATTCGTTCACTACACTGTGACTTTTTAAAACTGTAATCTCAACGGTTTGGCATGATTCAATATTTTCTATTTTGACTTTTTATTTATAAAAATTTCAAACATGGAGAAAAGTAGAACAGCACAGTGACCCCTGGTACCCATTACCAGCCTCTGCAGTGACCCTGACCTGTTTTGTTTCCTCTAGCCTCCACTGTCCTGTTTTCCTTTTCCCTCACTATTTTGAAGCAAATCCCAGACATCATTTCATGATGAATATTTTAATATACATCTCTAAAATTGTAGACTTAAATAACTATCATTCCTGTTATACTAAAAAATTCAGAATAAGTTCTTAATATCTTCAAATATCCAGTCTGTTGGTAGGCAGTGTAAACATATTGATAAATTAAGTTTGCTGTATATATTAAGTTGTTTTATGATAGGCATTTTAATATATGTTTTAATATATACGCTGTATATATTAAGTTGTTTTAATAATAGGTATTAAAGTGAGAACAGTGCAGTCTGTTATTGGTTGGCATTTGCATGAGTCTGCCTATGTTAACGTAAAACAAATTTGCTACAGGTAGTGTGACCGTACAGGTAACATAACCTAACAGTTAAAAAATATATGCATATCTTGCTTTTATCTTGTTGACTCCAGTGCACTTATCAAAATCCTCATGATGCAACTGCCCGGTGTCACCTTGACTGTTGCCTAGACAGAATCAATTTATCAAGACTGGGGAATTGCAGTGGAGAAAGAGTAGAGCCGACTGTGGGAGAGACCGGAGTTTATTACTCAAATCAGTCTCCCTGAGCATTTAAAATTTGGCAGATAGGGGGTTGGGAAGTGGAGAGTGTTGATTGGTCAGGTTGGAGATGGAATCATAGGGGATTGAAGTTTGGTTTTCTTAAAGTCTTCTGTTCCTGGGTGCCATGGCAGAACTTGTTGGGCCAGATTACTGATCTGGGTGGTGTCAGCTGATTCATGGACTGCAGGGTATGCAAAATATCTCAGTCACTGATCTTAGATTTTACAATAGTGGTGTTATCCCCTGGAGCAATTTGGGAAGGTTCACACTCTTGGAGCCAAAGGCTACATGATCCCTAAATTGTAATTTCTTGTAGCTAATTTGTTAGTCCTGCAAAGGCCAACTGGACCCCAGGCAAGAAGTGGGTCTTTTCAGGAAAAGGCTGTTATCAGTTTTGTTTCAGAGTCCAACCATGGCTTAACTTCTTTCCCGAATAGTTCCGGCCTATGCCCAGGAGTGAGCAAGGACAGTTGAAGGTTAGATGCAAGATAGAGTTGGTTAGGTCTGACTTCTTTCACCGTCATAAATTCCTCAGTTATAATTTTGCAAAGGTGGTTTCAAGGAGATGAAGCCCTTCTAAGCCTTTCCGTACAGCTTAGGTGGTGCTAGCAATGGGAGGATGCTTAGGATAGGAGTTAAAGAATGGACAAAAATGAAGATTGAAAAGGAACTGCAGTTGACCCTTGAACAACATGGGAGTTAGGAGCACCGACCCCCTGCCCAGCTGAAAATTCAGGTCTAACTTTTGACTCCGCCAGAACTTAACTACTAATAGTCTTCTGTTGACCGGAAGCCTGTAAACAGTTAACACGTATTTTATATGTTATGTATATTACATATTGTATTCTTACAGTAAATTAAGCTAGAGAAAAGAAAATGTTACTGAGAAAATCATAAAGAAGAGAAAATATATTTACTATTAAGTGAAAGTAGAGCATTAGGTCTTTATCCTCATTGTCTTCACATTGAGTAGGTGGAAAAAGAGGGAGGGGCTGGTCTTGCTGTGTCAGAAATAGAAGAAACTCTGTAAACTGCATATAAAGTGGACCAGACCTATGTTGTTCAAGGGTCAACTGTACTGATTATCTTATTTTAACTTAAAATGTATAATGTGCATTTACTTACCAATCCTTTGATAGACAGCTATGATCTTTTCTTTGTGTGCCTCTGATTGCAATGCTAAATGATCCATTTTTGCATAATCCACACTCAATTCATTGCAATTCCCATTTTTTTGTTTATTTAAAAACAGCTTAAATAGTTTGAAGATAATTTCAAAGCATCGTGAGTACAGAATTCTAGATTTTAAAAATTTATTTCCTTTTTTTTTGAGATAGATTGTCAGAAACAATTGCTCCATGTAGCCAAAAGAAACCCCCATTTAGACAGAAAAATTTCTCAGCAAGGCACTTTTACTTCTGCAGAAGGGTACTGCTTGCGTAGGTTACAATGGCAAGAGCACACCAAACGAAGGAGGGAAGGAGTTTTTAACCCAACGCAGTTCCTTTTTCTGTGTCCTTACCCTATTGGCTGGGGTTGGACCACACAATCTAAGCTGATCCTGATTGACTAAGACTTAGAACTTTTTCCATATAGGGTAAATGCACGATTTTGCAAGCAGAGAAAAGGAGGGTAGGATTGATTTACAACTTTTACAACTTACGACCAGAAAGTTGACTCTTTGAAGAGGAACTTAGTTGCCCCACCAGAGTCTCTCTCTGTTGCCCACACTAGAGTGCAGTAGGGCGATCTCTGCTCACTGCAACCTCTGCCACCAGGTTCAAGCGGTTTTCCTGTCTTAGCCTCCCACATAGCTGGGATTACAGGTATGCACCTCGCCTGGCTAATTTTTGTATTTTTAGTATAGATGAGGTTTCACCATGCTGGCCAGGATGGTCTCAATCTCTTGACCTCATGATCTGCCCACCTTGGCCTCCCAGAGTGCTGGGATTACAGGCATGAGCCACCGCGCCTGGCTACCTGCTGAGTTTTTTAAGGACAACTTGGTGGCTGGGGGAAGCCAGTGAGTTGGGAGTGCTGATTGGTCAGGGATGAAATCATAGGAAGTCAAAGATGGGGGCCACAAGATCAAATGAGCCAGTTTACTGATCAGGATGCTGCCCAGCTGATCCGTCAAGTGCAGGGTCTGCAAAATATCTCAAGCACTGACATTAGGAGCAGTTGAGGGAGGGTCAGAATCCTGTAGCCTCCAGCTGCATAACTCCTAAATCATTTTTAATCTTATGAGTAATGTTAGTCCTACAAAGGCAATCTAGTCCCCAGGCAAGAAGGAGGTCTGCTTTAGCTGTTGTCCCCTCCCCTCTCCTCCCTTCTCCTTCCCTCCCCTCCCCTCTCCTCCCCTCCCCTCTCTTTTGAGACAGAGTCTCACTCTTGCCCAGGCTGCAGTGCAGTGGTGCAGTCTTGGCTCACTGTGGCTTCCACCTCCCAAATTCAAGGGATTCTCCTTTGCAGCCTCCTGAGTAGCTGGGACTACAGGCACGTACCATCACACTCAGTTAATTTTTTGTATTTGGTGTTTATTGGTTTGCAAGAAGGATTAGCTGGAAGGGAAAAAGGATCCTGGCAACTGTTGGGATTACAGGCATGAGCCACTGTGCCTGGCCCCATTTGTCTTAACTGCTGTCTCAACTACACTTATTTTGACAGTAAACTTTTTAGCCATCTACTAGATTTCTTGGAAACAATTACTCTTTTTTGAACTCGTGTTTCATTAGCTATGTAATAATTCAATTGCATAGCTACAATAATAACTTACTGTAATCACAACTGGTTTGTGGTAAGCATATGGTTCAGTTGTTGGGGTCAGAATTGCCCCCTGTGTGTTGAGAGTATCCTGCTAAATGCAAGAGTTCAGCATGCCACATATTTTATACAAAGCATAGAGAGCATTGGTGTATCTATCTGTAAATTCATTGTGTGGAATACAGGCTGTGTGATACTCTTCTATTAGTCATAGTTTTGAGATTTATGGCAAGTTCCTGGATTTGGTTAGGTTAGAGTATGATTCTAGTGGTCCCAAGATTGAACCTTGAAAAGAATTGATAGTAAATGCTAAATTCGATATTATTTTTGTTCTTTACTCTTGTAAATTGATGAGTCCCTTAATGAATCAGTATCTTCCTGCCATACCATAATTTACAAAATGATCAGAGGTGCTTTTGTAACACTTTCAGTGTTAACTGGTTGGCAAGAAGGATCAACTGGAAGGGAAGAAGGGTCCTGGCAAAATTCTGGTGTGAGGCGCCCGTCCTGCTGTGCATATATCCCTTCAGGACCCCCTGATGAGATTGTCTTCGGCTTCTCTGCCTTCTCATGCCATGAATCTCTCATTTGGTAATCTTTTTCCCCTCTGTCAGCTGCTGTTAGGCAAAATCTCTTCCTTTGTCCAAGTATGACTCATTCTATCATTTTTGTATAATAAACTTTAAGTTAGCTCTTCAAATTTTATTTTTCCAACTTAATTCTCTTTGGCAGTCTTATTTTACCGTATCCCTGAGCTTACATTTGTGATGCAATAAAAGCCAGTTGTGGTTCTGTGGTGAGGTTTACATTAGTTCTATGAATCTAAAAGAGAAATTGCCCTAAAGAGGAACTATTGATAAAAATAAATTGTAGTTAAGAATACTGGCCTTAGGCCAAGTATGGCTTAAAGCAGAGACCCGTAGTCCTCATTTAACCTAGTTGTATGTGTATTTATGTTGATGACCTTAAGGAGAAGTATCATTTTGAGTAGCTTAAAGATCAGTACGTTTCACTTCAGTAATGTTCTTTAAATACTTTGATATAAAGTATTTAAGTTCTTTTAAAAGGCCCATAGAGACTGGCAGATCATCTAGGCTGACCCTATCATTTTTCGTGTGTGAAAGCTGAGACGTGGGAAGTAAGTATTCAGTGTCTTTCACCTTACACAGTAATTCATGGTTATGATGGTGACCTTGAGTCATTAGGAAAAGATTCTTTTTGGCAGAGTATGGTGGCTCACGCCTGTAATTCCAACACTTTGGGAGGCCAAAGTGGGTGGATCACTTGAGGCCAAGAGTTTGAGACCAGCCTAGCTAACATGGTGAAACCCCACCTCAACTAAAAATATAAAAATTAGCCGGGCCTGATGGTGTGCATCTGCAATCTCAGCTACTCGGAAGGCTGACGGATGAGAATTACTTGAACCTGGGAAGTGGAGATTGCAGTGAGCCCAGATAGTGCCACTGCCTTCCCACCCTGGGCAACAGAGCAAGACTCCATCTCAAAAATCGAAAAAAGAAAAGATTCTTCTAATTATATTTTCAGAGTAAACTTTTTATGAAACTAGGAGAGTCTGTAGTATTTTATTTATTTGTTTATTTTGAGAGAGGCTCTGGCTCTGTCACCCAGGCTGCAATGCAGCAGCATGATTTCAGTTCACTGCAACTGCCACCTCTTGAGCTCAGGTGATCCCCCTACCTCAGCCTCCCAGTTAGTGGAGACCACAGGTGTGCACCATACCGCCTGGCTAACTTTTGTATTTTTGGTAGAGATGGGGTTTTGCCATGTTGCCCAGACTGGTCTTGAACTCCTGAGCACAAAGTGATCTGCCCACCTCCACCTCCCAAAATGCTAGAATCACAGTTTGTAAGCCACTGCGCCCAGTCTTATAGTACTTAATTTAAAAAGACCAAGAAAAATGGTTAGGCTAAAATGTTCCTGATGGTGTAGATCTTTGGAAAAGCTGAACAACCCAAATGACATGTATTTTATAGGAGTTTTCTTACTGAAAAATATGTATTTTTTAAATTTCATTTTTATTGTTGAGTTTTGGGGACTGAAGGTGGCAAGCAGGAGCGTGGGGAGGCCTTGCTGGGAAGGAGCCAGGCTACGTGTAGCCATCCTGATGGATTAATCATTTCCATGGTGGGCCCAGGAAGGAGGAGGAAGCCTCATCATAGGTTACACGTCGTCTGTTCTGGTTTTAGTATTTCTACAATCCTGTAATATATTCTGTGTATTTATTTGTAGGTTATGTAAATATTCCTTTTTATCTCTGAATGCTAATTTATTTGCACAGAAACAACAGCAGGGAAGCCCTGCAGAAAATAAGGTATTGATTTTTAAAACTCTGTTGGTAAATGTACCTTTGTATCATTTGACCTATGGCTTTGTTTTGACCTGGCTTTACAAAGCCCTTTATCTGGGCCTCCTGCCAACCCCAACCCCATATCCTCCTTAGCCCCTGTTTGTTCCTCACTGGCAAGACCCCTCTTTCTGCAGGTGTCAGCCCAGTGACCCCTCCTTAGCCACCTCTTTTAAAGCCCTTACTCTGTCACGTCACCTGATTAACTCCTGTAATTGCACTCACTGCCACCTGGAATTGCACTCACTGCCACCTGGAATTGCTTTGCGTGTTGATGGCTGTCTCTCCTCCTAATGCTTTCAGTGCTTCTGAGGAAAGGAGGATACCTTGTCCTTGGCTCTCCACCACTGTCTCCACCTAGAAGAGCACCCTTGTAATAACTGCTTATTCAATATTTGTTGATAAAATAAAAACATACCAGCTACCTAGCTTCAATCTGGTAGTCATTGGCTTTAGCCCCCAGAGAATGCAGAATTTTAGAACTGGCTCTGATGGCTTTAAGCAGAAAAATCTGAGTAGGCTATTGGGGAAAATTCTTCCTTCAAACTGTGGTAGAGATTTAGAAAAAGTGTGATTAAGACATGTAGGGGATAAGCATTGGCATTTTGCAAAATCAAGTTTAGTTTATAAATTTAAAAGTTTAATGATCGCCTGTTAAAGTATTGGCTTTTGGTTCTTTTATCTGGGGCAGTAAACCTAGACTAAATGAAATTTTTTATTTCAAGGAAATTGTACTTTCTGTACCTGGAAAACTGAACTAGTAAGATTGGATTTATTTGGAAATGGTAGTGAAGCCTGAACTCTGTAAGCACCTCTTAGGTAGCAGGCACTGTGCTATATGGTAAATGACTGTGCTGAGCAAGACCGAGAGGGAGCTTACAGTTTAGAGAATGCAGACATGTCCACAAGCAATGATCATACAGCAGCCATAAAATCATAGGGGAAGGGTAGTGTTATTAGAGCATCCATGGGAAGGATAGGTACGTAACCAATTTTGTAGGTCATAAAATGCTTCCCAGGCCAGGCACGGTGGGTCACACCTGTAATCCCAGCACTTTGGGAGGCCGAGGCGGGCGGATCACGAGGTCAAGAGATCGAGACCATCCTGGCCAACATGGTGAAACCCCGTCTCTACTAAAAAATACAAAAATTAGCTGGGCGTGGTGGCGTGCACCTGTAGTCCCAGCTACTCGGGAGGCTGAGGCAGGAGAATTGCTTGAACCCAGGAGGCGGAGATTGCAATGAGCCGAGATTGCACCACTGCACTCCAGCCTGGCGCCTGGAGACAGAGTGAGACTCTGCCTCAAAAAAGTAAAAAAATAAAATGCTTCCCACTTGTGAAATCTAAGCTGAGACTGAAAAGTGAGTAGGATGTAGTCAGGTGAAGAAAGAGGAAAGGTTGTGACTTGTTTATGGAATTGAAAAGAGTTCAGGCCAGGTGTGGTAGCTCATGCCTGTAATCCCAGTACGTTGAGAGGCTGAGGCTGTAGGATCACTAGATCCTGCAGCTGCAGGATTGAGGCTGCAGTAAGCTGTGATGCACCACTGTACTCCAGCCTGGGTGACAGAGTAGGACATACTCCAGCCTGGGTGACAGAGTAGGACCTTGTCTCAAAAAAAGAAAAGAAAATAGTTTAGTAAGTCTGGAATTTATGGTTGAAGGTAAGAATTGTAAGTGATAAGTCCATGGAGGTGTTGGGGGTCAGGTGATCATATCTTTTTTTTTTTTTCTTGTCCAAACTGGAATACTTTCAAAAACAAAGAGGGTACCATTAATTCCACTGAGATGGCAGGGATAAACTGGAGCTGGCCTGGATAGATGAGGATGCATGGTCAGCCTCTTTATAAGCCGTGTTTATTAACATTGGGGTTCATTTAGTGAACAAATAGATGTTGAGCACCTGCTGTGTTGCAGACATTGTGTGTGGACTTTCTTGTGAGAGCTGTGGGAAGCACTGGAAGGTTTGGATCAAGAGGGGCAATAACCAGTGTGCACGTTCAAAAGATCCTTGCAGCTGCAGGCAGAAGATGAATGGGAGCAAGGCTCAGCAGGTGTGGGGAGGCTGGAGGAGGCTTTTGAAGTAAATGAAAATGTTTAAAGATGACTTGGACTATGGATCTCACACATGGGATGGAGAGAAGTGAGTAGCTTGTAGCAATATTTAGAAAGTAGGCCTTTCTTACGAGGTGGAAAGGAATGAGAGGAGGAGTCACACCTTTCAGTTTCTTTCTGGGCAAGTGGGTAGGAGAGGTTCCACCTAGACATAGCTGGGGAATGCTGGGGAGAAGGCAGATTCTGTGCTGGAATGCTGATGAGGCCATGTTTGGCGTGTTGTATGTGCCCTTGGAACTGCATGCAGGAATCTGATAGGTGACAGATTTACAATCGGAACCTCAGGATGGACTTGGTATTCATCAGTATAAAGATGGCAGGTGATGTCATCAGAGTGGATGTCACCCAGGGAGAATGTCTAGAGTAAGAAGAGTGTAGGACCCTGGGGAACACAGGCATTTACAGTGTGGCCTGGCTAACACCTGGGCAAGGAGAGAATGCGGAAAGGAAAGAAGAAAACCAGAGGAAGGCAGGTGTGGAAGGGCTGGGGAGGAGAGTGTTTTAAGAAGGAAGAGTGGACAGCAATGTCAGATGCAGCCAGGCAGTCAGCTGGGATGAGGGCCTAGCATGGTGATTGGATTTAGCAGTAAGAAGGCTGCAGGTATCCTTGGCTAGAGCCATTTCAGTGGTATCAGTGTGGGCAAGGCTTGACTAGTGCGGGTGAAGCGTGAGTAGCAGATGAAGTAGACACAGGGCATGTGGACAACTTCTCTGAAATGTGAATTTCTTGATGTTAAGAGAAGGTATTAGTCAAAGGAATATGTGGGATCGAAGGAGAGTTTCTTTTTTCTTTTTAAGGATGAGACAGACAAGTGGGTTAAACAGTATGGGAAGGAGCGAATAGCGAAGTTGTCATCAATGTGTGGATGGGAGGAGTAACCAAGAGTCCCAGTGCAACCGGGTCGGGGGCTGCCATGCACGTACTGTTAGAGCTTGCTGGGGAGTCTCTCTTCCTGGCTTCTCTCTCTTTTTTTTTTTTTTTTAACTTTCTGAAGTTGGGATAGAGGTCATGGGCCTACATGTAACACCCAAGAGTTCCCTAAAGCAAAAATTTGATAGTGGTTTTTCATTGTCAAGCTTAGTACATCTGATAATGCTTGGTGACTATTTAAAGTATTTTATTTTTCCTGAAAGCTCCTCTCTGGTCCTTTTAAGAGCATATCTTCATTTCTTTGACTTTTTAGCCCATGGCACTGCTGGCTGCCAGGGGCTGGGCCAGTGCTTGGGTGCAGCAGCTGTCAGCTGAATAAGGCTAACTCCTTAGAAGAAAGGAGCGTGCAGTTAGGGTACTATTCTGGTTTATTCCACAATTGTACATTTTTATTTATTTGTATGGTCTTTTAAAAATAGTGATAAGGCTGGTCACAGTGGCTCATGCCTATAGTCCCAGCACTTTGGTAGGCTCAGGCAGGTGGATCACTTGAGGCCAGGAGTTCAAGACCAGCCTGGCCAACACAGCGAAACTCAGTTTCTACTAAAAATACAAAAGAAATTTAGCCAGACACATGGTGGCACATGCCTGTAATCCCCAGCTACTTAGGAGGCTGAGGCAGCAGAATTGCTTGAACCTGGAGGGTGGAGGCTACAGTGAGCCGAGATCATGCCACTGCATCTCCAGGCTGGGTGTCAGAGCGAGACTCTGTCCAAAAACAGTAAATAAATAAAAATAAATAAATAAATGTAAATAAACCTCTACAAAGTATACGAAATCTTAGTTAAAATAAAAATGGTGAAATACACATAACATAAAATTTACCGTTTTAACCATTTTAAGTACATGATTCAGTGACATTAGATATATTCACTGTGATGTATAGCCATCACCACTATTTATAGAACTTTTTCACTATCCCAGATAGAAACTCTGTATTGCATTTCCTCCTGCCCCCAGCCTCTGGTAACCCCTATTCTACTTGCTGGCTTTGCTTGCCTACTCTAGGTATCTCATATAATTGAATCATATATTTCTCTCTTTTCTTTTTTTTTGAGACAGTCTTGCCCCGATTACCCAAGCTGGAGTCCAATGGTGTGATCTTGGCTCACTGCAACCTCCGCAGAGATTACAGGTGTGCACCAGCATGCGCAGCTAATTTTTAAAAATTTTTAGTAGAGACAGGGTTTCACCATGTTGGCCAGGCTGGTCTTGAACTTCTGACCTCAAGCAATCCACCTGCCTTGACCTCCCAAAATGCTGGGATTACAGGCGTGAGCTACCACACCTGGCCTATTTGTCTTTTTGTTTCTGGCTTATTTCAATTAGCATAATGTTTTCAAGGTTCATCTGTAATACAGCAGGTATCCGAATTTCATTTCTTTTTATGGCTGAATAATATTCCTTTGTATTTTGTTTATTCATCTGTCAGTGGACATTTGGGTTGCTGCCACCTTTTGGTTATATGATGCTGCTGTGAACATTGGCGTACAAGTATCCGGGTCCTTGCTTTCAATTCTTTTGAGTGGAATTTGCTGGATCTTACGGTAATTCTGTGTTTAACTTCTAGAGGAACTGCCCAACTGTTTACAGTGGCTGTACCATATTATATTCCCACCAACCATTGATTTTGTTTGACTTCAGTTGTTTAAAGAAGTATATCTGAATTTTACATATACTCCATAACTATAATCATTTGAATTAATTGGAATAGAAATTAATTGAAATAATGAAATGTCTGATTACTGGACATCAAAAACTGCTTTACATTAGGCCATGATTCTCCGATTCACAATCCTCCGTTCCATTTTTCTTCCCTCCCTCCCTTCTCTCCTTTCTGTGATCTCTCTTAGGTTCACAATAAGCATGAATGTCTTAGAACATTCGAACTTCTGGTACTATAGCGCCTCACCCATAAGAACTCTATAATAGTAGACTTCCATTTCCCTTTCCTGTCCTATGTACTACTCTTTTATTTGTTTGTTTTTTGAGAGAGTCTTGCTCTGTCACTCAGGCAGGAGTGCTGTGACATAATCACAGCTCACTGCAGCCCCACCCTCCTGGGCTCAAGGGATCCTCTCACCTCAGCCTCCCGAGTAGCTGGGACTACAGGTACAGACCACTAGGCCTAGATTATTTTTGTATTTTTTTGTAGAGACAAGGTCTCTCCACGTTGCCCTGGTTGGTCTTAAATTCCTGAGTTTACGCAGTCTGCCGACCTCGGCCTCCAAAATGCGGGGGTTACAGGCATGAGCCACCATGCCTGGCCTTTGTATTTTTGTTGCACATTTTATTTTCCAGTATTAAAGACCCCAAAATAAGTTGTTGTTGCTCTTGCCTAAGCATGTGTGTGCTTTGAACTGCTCTTGTTTTGAAAGTCAGTTATCTTCTCAAAATCAGTTTTCTTTCAAAAAAATTAGTGAGAATTTTTTTTTTTTTTTTTTTGCATGACCCATATGTTGACTTTGGTGCTCTTCCTTCTTTTGTGTGGATTCAGTTTTCCATCTAGTATCATTTTTGTTCTGGTAAAAGTGCGTTTGATACTTCCTGTAGTATTGCTTTGCTGGTGACAAATTTTTTCTTAGCTTTTGTCTGAAATGCCTTTATTTCATCATCATTTTTGAAGGATGTTTTTGCTGTATGTAGAATTCTAGGTTGGTAGTATTTGTTATTTTTCAGCACTTTTAAGATGACATTTGGCTTGTATCATTCTGTTCTTGAGAATTCTGCAGTTATTCTTTGTTCCTCTATAGGTAATAATGTATCTGTTTTTTTCCTTTCTCTGATTTTAAGGCTTTTTTCTTTGTTGCTGATATTCTGAAACGACTATGATGTGTCTTTGCGTGGTTTTCTTTGTGTGTGTGTGTGTTTTTTTTTCCTGTGGAATTTATTCAGCTTCTAGGATCTGTGGGTCATAGTTTTCACAAATTGGAAATTTTTGACGTTACTTTTTAATACATTTTTTCTGTCTTCCCCTCCATCATTCTGGAATTTGAATTACATGTATACAGTAACTGTTGTTGTTTCACAGGTGACTAAATAGGTAGGGGAATGTTTGGTTCCCTTACGGGCTGGCAATGTAACAGAAATCACCTTTTGTAAGAATCAGTCCTTTACTTTCCCTTGAACTCTAGGCTAGTTCTAGAACCTTTGGTGGACTGGAAAGAGGCAATAGTTATGCCACAAGTTTTAGTACATGTGAATGTACATGTAATGTTAAAAAAAACAAAGGTCATGATTCCCTGCATTTATGGGGCCCTATGTGTTGGTCCCTATTCTGTGGGCTTTATTTTTATTACTTTATTTTTCCTTTGTGTCACGAGGCCCAGGCAGTTTGTGACTGATACTTTAAGGAATTAGTCCAAGTTTTCAAGACTGGCAAAACAGTGGCCTAGGGATTTGAACCTATGTGCCTGGCTTCAAAGGCACCTTATCATTGGTATGTTGCCAGTTATTTCATTTCCTCCATCTTTGGGGAGGAGGTGAGACATTGTAAATACACACACTGGTGAGGGTGTGGGAGACAGGCACTGTTAACTGGGAGTAAGTTTCTACCACTTGTCTCTGGGGTTTGTGATTTGGCTATTGTTCGCTTTTAAACTTTTCTGTATTTGTATTCCTGTCTCCCCACCCTCAGTGAGCATGTAGTTTTACAATTGGGAAAAGCAATAAAGCTGTTTTAATTTGGGGCTGGTGGTAAGGTTATTTTCTTAGCCACAGCAAAGTAAGTTTTAATGTGCCTTGCCCTAGGGGTTAAATAGTGGGTTAGTAACCTTGCAGCTGTGATAAAGAACAGAGTAGATATGCTGATATGAAGTGTCTTTTAGATAAAATATGAATAAATAGAAGACCTAAATAAATGAAATGTAGACGAGAACATAAGAAATGTTAAAAGTATGGAAGCATATACTGTGGTTCTCATTGATCCTAAGCATGTGTGTGCTTTGACTAGTTGTGTACGTGCAAACACGTATGTCAAATGCATAACATTTTGAGTGATATTTTAAAAATGATTAGCATTAGTGCCCTTTGGCACTTTTAGAAACTTTTCCTCTTTAACTTCATTATGTTGCTTTTGTTGTTGTATTAATAAAAGTGTAGGTACATATTTATATACACTGAAACTGTTTGTTCTCAGAATGAGAAGTCAAGGAATATGGCTTACCCCCTTAAGTAGCCTTTAATGCAGATTCTCTTTGCCATCTAATCAGCTTTTTAGTTAAACTTTGGAGTATTTTGTGCTTTGTTATAATCAAGGAAGCATTCTCTCATAAATTTTGGTGTTTGCAACATAACTCTGAGCATCCTAGGTAGAGACAATCCAAGACAGTGCTTTAAATTTTTTGACTAGATAATAGGTTCACGTTTAAGAAAAAAAAACCACAACACTAAAAAAAAGTGCGAAAAAACCCCACTGAAAATTACTCTCCTGCCTCTCCTCTCCCTTAGCCATCTTCTCTCCTCAGGGACAGTGTTACCAATTTCTCTTACAATCTTACCGAGATTTCCTGTGCATACACAAGCAAATGCACGTTCTGCGTCACCCCATCTTCTGTCTTACACAAATGGTGTGCCTTGCTTTATTTTCTTATTTAATAAATATACATTAGAGATCATTCCACATCAGAAAAGTAAGCAAATCCTCATTCTTTTTCTGCATTATAGTACTCCATTTCATAGAAATACTATACTTCGTTAGTCAGTCCTGCCTTTTAGATTGTATTTGGTCTTTTGCTATTCTGGGTGACGCTGCAGTGAATAACCATGTATATACATCAGTTTGCAAAAGTGTATTTCTAGAGGATAAGTTCCTAGAAGTGGAATTTCTGGTTAAGATACCATGTGTGTTTGTAATCCTCATAGGCATTACAAAATTGTCTCTCCTGTCTGTTAGCGTGATGTAACGATACCTTTTTCCCTAAACTGTATGCCCTCACCAACATGGTGTTAGCAGAGTTTCACTTTCGTTTTTTGCCAGCCTGATAGGTGAAAAATAAACTATTTCATTTTATATTATTTTATGAGTGAGGTTTTACCTTTTAAAAGCCATTTTTTTCTTACTGATTCATACTCTTTATTTAGAGTAGCAGAACCAATCTTTAGTCTGTGTTATGAATTGTAAACATTTTCCCCAGATTGTCATTGATTTTTATCTTGCTTATGTTGGCTGTTGCCAGGCAGCAGGTATGTTTTATTTTGGGTGAAGAGAGATTTCTCCCTTTCTCCCTGTTAAGAACTTGCGGATTTTATTACATAAAGTCCTCCTCTACTGCAAAAGTATTTTTAGAAATTCTCCTAAGATTTCTTTGGTACTTTTAATGGTTTCTTTTTAAAAAAGGCTTTTTATTGCAGAGAATGCCAGACACATTCAAAAGTGGAAGAGTATAATGAAGCTGTTTGTAACCATTATCCGATAGCTTTGGCAACCACCCAGCTCATTGCCTTCTTATTTCATCAAGACCCCATCAGTGTCTCTTGCTTCTGCATTATTTTTGAAGAAATGGCAGGTATTTTAACACTTCATTTATAAGTATTTTCACGTATACCTGTAAAGATGGGGAGGAAAGAGGAAAGTCTTTTAAAAATATAACCACAATACTATTGTGATGCCTAAAAAATGAATACTTTTAAAATATCACAGTCCTTTAAGAATTCAAATTTCATAATCATTTCTGCAGTTGGACTCAGAATCCCAGTAAAGTCTGCATGTTGCGATCATGATCAAGCTTCTAAGTCTCTTCATTTATAGGTTCCCTTACCTCACCCTCAACCCTTATCCCCTGCTCGTTTTTGTCTTTGGGATTTGTTAGAATGGATTTCTGTAGTACCTGGATTTCTTACCTTACCTTCATTGCATAGTTTAATATATTATTTTGTTTTCTGTAAATTGTTATTAGGATTTAGAGGGTGAATAAGATTCACATTCTTTTTTTTTTTTTTAAGTCTGTTTCATAACCGCGATTGTGTTCCATCAGAAGGCAAGTGATGTCTGGTTGTCTTTGTGATCTACTATGCTTAGATGAATTAAATCTTTGGGGATTGAAAAAAATGATCTCATTCTATTACTCCCTCTTTTATCAACTGAAATACTTGTATAAGGAGAAACTTTTATCTACTACTTGGTTACTTAGTAGTACAGGTTTTAAAGGATAAATGGTTGGGTTTTTTTTTTTGTTTTTTTTTGTTTTTTTTGGCTTTATATACCAGTTGTCAAAATGAATTGGTTTCCTGGTATTCTATAATGATGACCAATTAGTTTTTATCATTATGAACTCGTGAGTTTAAGCAAATTTAATGTTTCAGTCCGTTGTGGTCATTATCCCTATTGATACTTGTATTGTTCCACATTTGGACAGCAAGCTCATATTCAGGTTGGTGCCTGTGTCTATTTGACACAACCACTAGGTTTTGCTAGTGTCCTTGATAATCTGGTAGGAAAAGATGTTCTAGGCCCATCTTGTATGTTTTATGTGGAGTTCTTGTTTTTTCCCCCTGAAACCTGGAGTCAGCCATTTCTCTAAGTAAATCTGGTTCCTTTTAATGAAAAATGCTGCTCAGAAATCCCAATCTGAGCATTAGATATGTGATTTTCTTTTTTCAAATTAATGTTTGACCCATCATGCGATTTATTTTGTTGTGAGGAGTAAGATAGGAATCCATTTTTTTTTTCCTCCAGATAGTTACTCATTTGTTCTAAAACAGTAACATGCCATCTTTATTGTGTTACCTACGTTTCTATCTGTCTTTGGGACTTATGGACTTTGTACTTTTCTGGTTTTTCCTTTTTTTTTTTTTAATTAAAAAAAAAAAGATTGGAAGCCATTCTTGTTTGTGTGTCTAGATGAATTTAAGGATTAGTTTGTCCTGTTTCAGAAAAAAAAAAATTCTATTTATATTTTTATTAGAATTAATGAGAGGAGGGGAGCTGCTATTGATGATATTGGGGCTTCTCATCTAAAAATATGGGGAGACTCTTTGTATGAATCCATTTTGTTGCATAACAAACTATCCCCAAACAAAGACATAAAACAACAAATACTTCGTATTTCTTATGGCTCTGTGTATTGACGATGCATGGTTCTTGTGGTCTGGAGAGCTCAACTAAGGCTGGATAGTCTTGGTGGCCTTTCCTTCATGTTGGGGTCTCACCTTATACAGCTAGGATGATGCGGGCCTCTTTCCATGTGGTCTTGGATCTGCAGAGTTACTAACCCAGGCAGGTTCAGTGGTAGCACAGGTGATCCTGGTAGCAAGAGAGGGCAGCCCCCATGTATAAGTGCTTTTCATGCCTATGTTAGTATCACATTTGCTATCATTCTGTTGGCCAGAGTAAACACATGAACTGAACTTTTCCAGAGTCGTGTGTGTGTGTGTGTGTGTGTGTGTGTGTGTGTGTGTGTGTGTGTGTGTGTGTCTGCGTGTGTGACGGAGTTTTGGTCCTGTTGGTTGTGAGCTCAGGTCACCACAACCTCTGCCTCCTGGGCTCAAGTGATTTCTCCTGTCTCATCGTTCCCGAGTAGCTGGGATTACAGGCATGCACCACCACGCCTGGCTAATTTTTGTATTTTTAGTAGAAACAGGGCTTCTCCATGTTGGTTAGGCTGATCTCACACTCCCAACCTCAGGTGATGTGCCTGCCTCAGCGTCCCAAAGTGCTAGGATTACAGAGATGAGCCACTGCCCCTGGCCATCATCCAGAGTCTTAATGGGAAGAGTGTCAAAGTCATACTGCAAATTGGTAGATACAAGGGTGGGAAGATTTACTGTGGCCATTGTTACAATCTACCGTGCTGTATTAGTATGTACTCACAATGCTAATAAAGACATACCTGAGACTGGGTAATTTATAAAGAAAAGAGGTTTAATGGACTCACAATTCCACATGGTTGAGGAGGCCTCACAATCATGGCGGAGGGCAAAGGAGAAGCAAAGGCACATCTTACATGGTGGCAGGCAAGAGAGCTTGTGCAGGGGGACTCCCCTTTATAAAACCATCAGATTTCAGGAGACTTATTCACTACCACAAGAACAGTTTAAGGGATACCACCCCCATGATTCAGTTATCTCTACCTGGCCCTGCCCTTGACACGTGTGGATTATTACAATTCTAGGTGAGAATTGGGTGGAGACACAGCCAAACCATACCATGTGCTCTTGATTTTTGCCACTTTTCTGTGTCATTTGAGAAATTCTCAAGATTTTTTCTAGATAGGTTTTACATATTTCTTAAATTTATTCCTAAATATTTCATCTTTCATTGTTACTGTACATGATGTCTTTTTCCTGTCATTTTAATTTAGAATTCTTGGACAGGTGATACACACACACACACACACAGTTAAAATTAAATTATATAAAAAGGAACATGATAAGTGTTACTTCCACTTGTGTTATCACTAATTGTCTTCTCCCATCTTTCTAGGTGACCAGTGTAAAATTAATTTCTTGTTTTATTTATCTAGTCCTTCTTTATGGAGAAATACTGGCAAATATAAATACTCTATTCATGAAAAAGGTAGCATGCTATATGCCCTATTCCACAATTTGCTTTTTTTGACCATGTATTCATTCCATGTCTGTGTATACAGATTGTTCTCATTCTCTTGTTGCTACATAATATTCCATTGTGATGACATAGCCTGGTTTATTTAATCAGTTCCCTGTTAGTAGAAGCAATATTGAGGTAGTATTCCTTAGCATCATATTTGCAGAAATCCAAAAGTGGAGTGATTTATTCTGTTTGGGAAGCTGTAGAAAAATGTTACTTTCATATATAATATTGGTAGAAGTTTAAATGGTACAACCCCAAATTGAGGCAATGGGGATCTGGCCATGTCTACCAGATTAATTTGTCTTTCTTAGTGTGTGTGTGATTGACTATTTTGTCATATACTTAAGGACCATTGTATTTTTTAATGAACTGTTTGTTCCTCTGCCCATTTTTATATTAAGTTGCTGGTCTTTTCTTGAGTTTTCTAGAAACTGTATATTAGAAGCTTAACACTTTGTGATATGAATTGAAAATATTCTTCCCTTTATGACTTCTGCTTTAAGACTAGTGATTTTTATATAATAATTTTGTTCCGGGTCATGTTATGGGTATCAGCAAATTATGGCCCATGAACAAAATCTAGCCTGTCTTGTGCAGTTTTTAAATAAAGTTCTGTTGGAACACGGCCACATCCATTTGTCTGTATATTGTCTGTGGTGGCTTTTGCACTGCAGCAGCAGACAGACCGAATGGCATGCAAACTGTAAAATGTTTACTATCTGGTCCTGTACACAAAAAGGAAAAGCAACCTCTCAATTTAAAGCAACCAAATCAAAGTGTTTGTATGATGCAGCCATTTTGACACAGCCTTTAAAAAAAAATAGCCAGGGCAATATAGTGAGATCTTATCTCTTTAAAAAATTTAAAAATAAAATATTAGCCAGGAGTGGGAGCATGTGCCTATAGTCCTATCTATCAGGAGGTTGAAGCAGGAGGATCAGTTGAGCTCAGGAGTTCAAGGCTGCAGTGAGTCATGATTGCACCACTGCCCTTCAGCTTGGGTGACAGAGCAAGATGTTGTCTCTCAAATAAAATAAAATGTCCAATTAAATTAAATTTGTGTGTTTAATTACAAAGTACGACACAGAACAGGCAGTCACATGTGGGTTTCAGAAGTATCTGTTTTGGCACATTACTTGGTAATGTTGATGGTACGTGTGATAGGGCCATTTGATGCCACCACATCAAATCACTGTTAAGATATCTTTGTCTAATTGTTCTTGTGTACACTGCATATAGAAGCTTTGATCTCGGTGAGTGTGGGTAGAATGACTCGTAAAATCATCCCAATCTCTAGCAGTTTGGTTACAGTGTGGCCTCAGTTCATATTTCCTGTGGTCTAAGTACTTTCCAGAGCTGTTCTGCATGAATGAACTAGAGAGAGGGAGAAGAGTTTGGAAGAGTATAGTACAATTTGATGTATGTGTTTCAAGTATTCAGAACTCTGCCGCACGCCCCCGCCCCCAAATTGTACAATTGCTTTTTGTTACACTCAGATTTAAGTTTACTCTAAGTATTTCTTTGGAATTTATAATTCTACTCAGTGAATTTCTATTTATATTTCTGTCTGACTTGGAAATTTCCCAAACTGCTTGTCTAATCGACCATCAGTTTAAAAAATTCCTCTAAGTGCATTATATTTCGTAATAACAGATACCCATTTTAGGAAAAAAAACATTTTTAAAAACATATTAATTCACCAGTAGTTTATTCTTGAAAATTTTACATACAAAATATTTTAAAATTTTTATTCATTCTCAATTGCTGCTACCAGTTCTTTTCAGAAATTTCTCCTGTTGGGAAAAGATCTTTTACTAGAACAACTGTTAAAACTTTAACCAAACTCTATCATCTTGACTGTTCTTTTCAATGGATTATTAATTTCCTTGTTTGGAAATTTTAAGAGCAGCATTCTGGGAACATGATAATTAATTGACCCACACCCCCTTGGAGCTTCCTACCACATGCAGCTGACTTGGCCCTGCCATAGTTTAACGATTTGAATAATGACACTGGTAAAACTGTACAAAGCATGCTCATCAGGCTTTCTGATGACTCCCAGCAGGAAAAGATAAGGGAGAATTAGATGATGGCTTCAGAATTCAGAAAGCTCTTAATGGGTTGGAGCAATGGGTTGAATCTAATAGCTTGAAATTTTATAGCGATTATAATATTCTGTATTTGGTTCAAATAACAGTGGAATAAGCACAAGGTTTAACAAAAGCTGTGGAAATCACCGATACACAGTAATCCCCTTTATTTACAGGGGATATGTTCCAAGACCTCCAGGGATGCCTGCAACCAAGGATAGTACCAAACCTTATGTATACTGTGTTTTTTCTATGCATGCCTATGACAAGGTTAATTTATAAATTAGATGCAGTTAAGAGATGAACAAAAATACTACTAATAAAATAGAACCGTTATTATAGTATTCCAGCAACACTACTCTTGTGCATCAGGGTCATTAAAATAAGGACGACTTGAAGATGAGCACTGCCATACCCGATAGTCTGCTAATTGAGACGGCTCCTACGGGACTATTGGGTGGGCGGTGTTTGCAGTGTAGAGATGCTAGACAAAGGGATGATTCACGTCCCTGGTGGGATGGTGTGAGGTTGCATCATGCTACTCAGAATGGCATGCACTCTGAAACTGATACATTGTTTATTTCTGGAATTTTCTATCTAATATTTTCACACTGCAGTTGATAGCAGGTAACTGAAACCGAGGAATGTGAAACTATGGAGAAGTAGGGACTACTTATATTGGAAAGCATTTATGCCTTCACCATTTAGAATAAGGACAAATACATCCACATATATTAATAGCATAATAATGCTCAGGGTCTGTGAAAATAAGTTCTGTTTTTTCTCATGATCTTAATAAGTCAAGATTGAGGAAGGCATTAAATGTTGTAAAATTGTGTAAGTCACGAATGTGCTTAAGTTAACCAAGCTTGCCATTTAAAGAGGGCAAACGAGTTATATCTGGCAATATTACCTGCTCTTTATGCAAAATTTCACTTCTCAGGGCTGTCCAATCCTTCTTTCCCTTGAATTTCTGAACAAGTTCTTGAAGTAAAGCTAACAGTGGAAAAGGCAGTGTAGGAAAATGGTCTTTCAAAGGCCACATGGAAAATAGACTGATTGGCAATTGGGGTTGAGGCCAGCACCTCTGTCTGTTTGGATACGTCAGTGATAGACAAGAGGAAAAAGTTGAGGGGTGAGAAGGGGAAAGTGAGAAAACAGGTGGAGGGTAGGAAAGAGAAAAGAGGGGTGCTGGGAGATGGTGCCCCAAGACTTTCAGTGTCATTGAAGCTTTGGCATCTCTAGGCTGAATGGTCGGTGTTCTTTTCTGTTGACATATGGTGCTCATTTGGAGCTATGCTTATTAAATCCTTCTGTCCTCCAAAATTATTGTCAGTTCAGATTTCGAAGACGCATCTGTTTAAGTCTTAATTCAGTGTCTTAAGTAAACTTACAGGGTTTATAAACATTTTTCTGTGAGTGTGCTTGCCCGTTTTGTGCTTATAACAGAAGGACTAGGACTGGTTAACTTATAAAGAACAGAATTTATTCCTCGTAATTCTGGAGGCAGGCACTTCAAGATGTAGGTGCTGACGGGTAGAGTCCAACTCTGCTTCCAAGATGGCGCCTTGAGTGCTGCCTCCTCCAGGGGAAAGGGTGTTGTGTCTTCACACAGCAGAAGGGTAGGTGAGAGTAAACCCACTCCCATGAGCCCTTTTTGTAGCTGTATTGACCCCTCATGAGGACAAAGCCTGTGTGGCTGCATGGCCTAAACACTCCCATTTGCTGCACCTCCCAACACCACTGCCTTGGGGGTTCAGTTTAACACAAGTTTTGGAGGGTCCAAACCCTCAAACCATAGCAGTACGTGCTCAGTAATATTTAAATGTGCAAGGCCACTTCCATTTCTTTCTTTCTGACTTGTTTCACATTCTGTTTCACCAGATTCTAAGATTAGTTAACAAGAGGCTTAGGTATTCTTTTTTGTTTGTTTGAGACGGAGTCTTGCTGTTGTCACCCAGGCTAGAGTGCAATGGCGCGATCTAGGCTCACTGCAACCTCTACTTCCCAGGTTCAAGCGATTCTCCTGCCTCAGCCTCTCAAGTAACTGAGATTACAGGTGCCCACCACCACACCTGGCTACTTTTTGTATTTTTAGTAGAGTCGGGGTTTCACCATGTTAGCCAGGCTGCCCTCAAACTCCTTACCTCAGGTGATCCACCTGCCTTGGCCTCCCAGAGTCCTGGGATTGCAGGCATGAGCCACCGTGCCCAGCTGAGGCTTAGGTACTCTATATTTGGAGACTAATTGGATTCGGCTGGAGTTATAAAAATTTCAGCAGGATTCTTGAGGACTGATAACACAGCGGGCGAGCAGTGAGTGGATTCCTCATTCCCCCAAGCGTGGCTATGCGGTTCCCAGACTGCTCTCTGGGGCTCGCTTCCTTCCAGTCTGTCCCCTGCCTGCCTTTCTCTCCTGTCTGTCCTCGTGGCAGGAAGGATTGAGGTTGATGCAACATGTTTTTAAAAAACACTGGCACGGTGCAATAGCTCAGGCCTGTAATCCCAGCACTTTGGGAGGCTGAGTCGGGTGGATCATGAGGTCAGGAGATCAAGACCATCCTGGCCAACATGGTAAAATCCCATCTCTGCTAAAAACACAAAAATCAGCTGGGTGTGGTGGCACATGCCTGTAATCCTAGCTACTCGGGAGGCGGAGGCAGGAGAATTGATTGAATCAGGGAGTCGGAGGTTGCAGTGAGCCAAGACTGCACCACTGCACTCCAGCCTGGGCAAGAGAGAGAGAAACTCCATCTAAAAAAAAAATTAAAAAAATAAACCAATAACAACAACAAAACACCCCAGCCAGGCATGGTGGCTCATGCCTGTAATCCCAACACTTTGGGAGGCTGAGGTGGGCGGATCACCTGAGGTCGGGAGTTCAAGACCAGCCTGACCAACATAGTGAAACCCCATCTCTACTAAAAATACAAAAATTAGCCGGGTATGGTGGCAGGCACTTGTAATCCCAGAAGCTTGGGAGGCTGAGGCAAGAGAACTGCTTGAACCCAGGAGGCAGAGGTTGCAGTGAGCCAAAATTGCACCACTGCACTCCAGCCTGGGTAACAAGAGTGAAACCACCCCATAACATGACAAGCAGAATTCTGTCCACTTTTGCAGCCGCATGAGGAAAACACCTGAGCGCGGCCGCTTTGTCCTTCATGACGCCCTGAGGGAGCCACCCTGCTGCCCTGGGCACCCTGCCGTGCTCTCCACTCCAAGGGTGGAGGTGAGGAGGTGAAGAGCTGCCGGGCTGTCTTGACTCACAGGCTCGCCCACCCTTCGTTTGTTCCCAACAGTTTACTAGGAAAAATTTCAGACGTGGAGAAAGGCTGGAATTTAACACCATAGACCCACCGTACCTGCTTTGCCGCATACTCATCCACCAATCCATCTTACTATTTTTTGGGTATTTCAAAATAGTGTTTTGGCTTTTTTTTCCCTTAACCTGTTATCACTAAATGTGAACCTTTATCCTCATTAAAATAATTTCAGGCATCATTAAGCAAATACTTAGAAAGGACAATGACCAACAGAAGGGCCTTGCAAGGTCTTGCCATATGGTTGGATGTTCAGTAAATATTGTTAAATTAATTCGCTTGCATTGGTCCTAGCCCTGTCAGTAAACTTGAATTTGCCTTTTAGGACAAACAATTACTTTTAAACCTCATGTTTCCTAGCACATGTAATCCCCAGTTTACAGGATGGACTTCAGGAAGATAGTCTGTGAAAGACAATCACTTAGAATTTGAAAGGGATTTAAAAATATGGATTACATATTATAAAGGTATATGTAAAACATTTTAAGCACATACTTTGTTTTTAACACAGTGATTAAAAACCCCGGGAATACGTGCACAGCAGCGTTCCAGGGAATCCGTTTCCAGATTGTGTCTCAAGGATCCTCTTGAGGAAAAGCTTACAAAAGCAGTCCCTCCTCACTCCGGCCAGAATAGCTTCTTCCTAGTCTATCTTATATGAAATTAAGGTTTCGTGTAGGGCTGGGCGCAGTGGCTCACACTTGTAACCCCAATACGTTAAGAGGTCGAGGCAGGAAGGTCACTTGAGCCCAGGAGTTCGAGACCAGCCTGGACAACCCTGTCTGTACAAAAAATACAAAAATTAGCTGGTCATGGTGGCATGCGCCTGTAGTCCCAGCTACTGGGGAGGCTGAGGTGGGAGGATTGCTTGAGCATGGGAGGTCAAGGAGGCAGTGTGCCATGATGGTATCACTGCTCGCCCGTCTTGGCCTCCCAAAGTGCTGGGATTACAGGCATGAGCCACCTCTCCTGACCTTGCTGTCCATAAAAAAACAAAAAGACAAAACAAAAACAAAAAACGGGGGGGAAAATCCCACCTATTCCATTAATAACAACAACAGACCTGTTGCTCTTAGGAGGTAAGAAGTGGAAATACACACACCGTTCATTCTGGGAACACTGACTCTGAGGAAGAAGAGAGAGACACATTCACATACACACGCATCCAAGATTCACAAGGTTGGGCAGTGACCCGATCCTGGCTTATTGTAACTTTGAACCTCTGGGCTCAAGCAGTCCTCCTATTTCAGCCTCTTGAGTAGCTGGTGCTACAGGTGCTGGCTACCATGCCCAGCTAATTTTTCTTTATTTTTTTGGTAGAGATGGAATCTTGCTTTGTTGCCCAGGCTAGTCTCAAACCCCTAGCCTCAAGCAATCCTCCTGCTATTTAGTCTCCCAAGTAGCTGGCATTGCAGGTGTGAGCTGCTGCACTCAACCAAAATAGTTGTAACTCAGAAATATTTTGAGTTACTTTTTCAGGGCTGATCTCTAAATGCAGTGCGGTCAGCTGCCGGAAACCTCCCCTCCCTCCTGGACAAAACAGGGCTATCACGCTTGATGTTATTCTTCCTCACAGTAGAGCAGATGAGTCATTTGGTAATGTCTTTCTTCCGAAACAGCCACAGCCACTGTCATGTTCAAAGCAGCACGCTTAGAAAGTTCATTGCACCCCTGTTTGTGACATGCTCTTTTCCCCTCCATTCCTCGTAGGCGCGGGTTATGTATGATTTTGCTGCTGAGCCTGGGAATAACGAACTGACAGTGAATGAAGGAGAAATCATCACGATCACAAATCCGGTAAGAGAACTGTACGTTTAAATCTGATTGTCCCATGTGGACTTATTGTTAAGATTTTTTTAGAAGTTAATCATTCAAACCCACATGATTTTTTTTCTGTTACTGATGAGATATTGATGGTGAGGTAAGAAGCTATTACATAAATATAGAAAAAAGTCCCCTAAAGACAGCCATGTATGTAATTGAATTTATTATGTCTGCTGATTTTGTATCTTTCTATATGTTTATCTTATAATTTTTTTTTTTTTGCTACTTATAACCTTTTAGGTACCCCGTAGTTGTCCTGGAATGCAGTTCAGTGTGTTTGCCCCTAGCACGATAATACTGTGTCTCTAGAATAAATTAAAAATCATGGCAATTTTCCTAAATGTCTTAGCTGATTGATCCTGCCATTATTTTTCTAAGCTCTTTTCCTAAATCAGATCAGATTGCCAGAAAGCAATATACTCAGACCAGCTCCAGTGGAGTTAGCTTAGCTCCCAGTGGAGTTCTCTTTGCTGAATTACAAGTTATTGCCTCAGCTTTTTTTTTTTTTTTTTTTTTTGAGATGGAGTTTCACTCTTGTTGCCCAGGGTAAGATGCAATGGCACAATCTCGGCTCACTGTAACCTCCACCTCCCGGGTTCAAGCAATTCTCCTGCCTCAGCCTCCCGAGTAGTTGGGATTACAGGCATGCACCACCATGCCTGGCTAATTTTGTATTTTTAGTGGAGACAGCGTTTCTCCGTGTTGGTCAGGCTGGTCTCGAACTCCTGACCTCAGGTGATCCACCTGGCTTGGCCTCCCAAAGTGCTGAGACTATAGACATGAGCCACCGTGCCTGGCCGCCTCAGCTTTTATTCAAACAAGAAGCAACTATACGTATAACAAGCATTTCTGCATCTTTACAAAATGCTGTTTGAACTTGTGTATATATATACATACACACATGTATCTGCAAAGTACACTCATATGTACACATAGATACACACATTCATCTTTAGATATGTGTGTATGTGTCTGCTTATATAACTGGGTTTATTATGCTCTCTGTGATAAGCATCTATGTGATCTCCTATTCCAGGTTCTCCTGGAGATTGGGCACATTTTGTTTGATGAAATAAAATCCTTATAGACTGTTGGATTTCTGTTATTGGTCTGTGTTGCCGGGAAGCTTAGAGGCAAGCGTAATACTCATTTTTGTTTAGTTTTCTTAGCCCAAGATTCTGTTACACTTTTTTCCATTATTTCTGTGTCATATTTGTCTTATGTTTAATTGTCCCTTTTACATGTAACTTTATTGTAACTGTTCTTAAAATATGTAGCAAAATTATGAGATGAGCTTCATTTGAAATAATGTTACAAGAAAAATTGTATCAATAATATTTAATTGCATGCTCATATAGATAGAGAAGGAACCAAAGCAGATAGGAAGAATTCCTCTTTGTAAAATGGGTAAAACTTGAACCCGTCATTACCCACTTTTTTCACCTGGCTGATTTCGTGACACTGCCCTGTGCATACCTGTCCTTGGTCCATGCCTCTGCCCCTGGGCCCCACACTGCAGCATGTCTCTTCTGTGTCCTTTCCCTCGTGACCATCACTCACATACTTAACGTGTGTGCAGTCCTGGGCAAGGTACCCTGGAGATACAAAAATAGGAAAGCTGGCCCTTGCCCTTCGCCCCTTGTGGAATTCCAGAGAGGTCTGTGTGCCGGTGTGTCTTACTGAAGGCTTCCAGAAGGGAACTTGTTGTGACTGTATTGTAGAACATGTTGGATCCCACATGCCTCTCCCTGGCCCATGGGCTATCCTCTTGTGTCCCTCCCCTCTGTGCCTTGCAAGTGTTGGGGTTCCCACGTCATTTCATCTTCAGCCCATTTCCTTATACCACACGGTCTCAGATTTTTGTGTTGCCACCTCTGTGCTGTTAACCTTAAACCTGTATCTGCAGCTTCCCCGTGTGGCTCCAGCCTCAGAGGGTGCCATCAAGCTGTGTCCCAGACACCTTTACTTAGTTTTTTCATAAGCTCTTCAAACTGACCATGTCAAGACTCAGCTCATCAGCCATGCCTTTTCTTGACTTCTCTGTATTTCTGTTGTGGCACCCTTCCATTCAGTTGACCAAGGCTCCCAAGGCTAAGTCACTTAAAGCCACTGATTTCTCTCCCTAAAGTTGTACTCCCGTCCTGCCTTGCCTCTCCACTCTGCACTTCCTGCCAGCACACTGAGCTCAGCTCTCATCTCTTGCCTGGACCGTGCACCTGCCTCACTGCCTCTCCCTCAAGCTCAGGGTCTGTCTAAATGGCCAGTGTGGCCAGGTCACTCTTTGGCAGCATTCTGTCAGCTGTTGGTTGGCAAGACACCCAACCATGGGCCCCATCAGACCTCAGCAGCCTTTACCTGTGCATGTGCACAGGCACACACACGCCACTCATGTACATACTCTCACATGCACTCACACATTCTTGTGCATACCCCCCCACACACCCTTATGCATGCGCACACACACACCTGCACACGCACCCTCACAGCTTCATACACACACCTCATGCTCACACACTTTTACATACTCTCACTTGTGCACTTTTACACACACATACATGGCCTCTCTCACCTGCTCTCACACGTACTCACTCGCATGCTCTCACACATAGGCAGCACTTACACATGCGAGCATGTACACACCCTCTCTCACCTGCTCTCTCACACACCCACACTCATATTCTCACACATACACATATGCATTCACACGTGTCAGCACACACACCCCTCACTCTCACCTGCTCAGACCCCTACTCATGCTCTCATTTATGCACTCACATGTGTGCACACGCACATGCACCGTCTCTCACCTGCTCTCACACCCACACTGAGATGCAGCACTCACACGTGCAAGCACACACAGCACTCACTCTCAGCTGCTCTCACACCCACACTCATGCTGTCACACAGATGCAGCACGCATGCATGTGCACACACCCACACTCATGCTCTTACACAGATGCAACACACATGCAAGTGCACACACACCCCTCACTCTCACCTGCTCTCATACACGCACAGTCACATGCTCTCACACAGGTGCAGCACTCACCCGTGGGAGCACGCACACACCTCTCACTCTCACCTGCTCTCATGCACACCCACACTCTCATTCTCTCGCACAGATGCAGCACTCACTCATGCAAGCACACACATACCTCTCACTCTCACCTGCTCTCACACACACGCACACTTTGCTCTCAAACAGTTGCAGCAGTCACCTGTGTGAGCACACACACCTCTCAGACACTCTCACCTGCTCTCACATGCTCTTGTGGAAGGAGAGAGTGAAGACTGTGACAGTGCAAAGATCAAGGAAGGAGAATGAGGAATGGCAGAAGTGATAGTAGTTGCTGAACAGAGAGAGTATTTAGAAAACATACTTTGTATGTCTTGGATTAAAAAATCATCTGGGTGCAGTGGCTCATGCCTGTAATCCCTGCACTTTTGAAGGTTGAGGCAGGTGGATCACTTTGAGCTCAGCAGTTCAAGACCAGCCTGGGTAACATAGCAATACCTCATCTCTACAAAAAGTACAAAAATTTAGCCAGGTATGGTAGCGTGCACTTGTAATCCCAGCTACCTGGGAGGCTGAGGTGGGAGGGTCACTTGAGCTCAGGAGTTCGAGGCTGCAGTAAGCCAAGATTGTGCCACTGCACATCAGCTTGGGAGACAAAATGAGACGCTGTCTCAAAAAAAGAAAAAAACGTCACTGGGTAGAAAAAGATTATGTAGTACTTTTTGTATAATATGCTAGGTGTGTGTAAGTTAAATAGATTCCGTCTTTAATCATAGCAGAGATTAAAGATTCTTCAATCTTACTCACCTTTTTTTTTTCTTTTTTCCAGACAGGGTCTCGCCCTGTCGCACAGGCTGGAGTGCGGTGGCATGATCTTGGCTCACTGCAACCTCTGCCTCTTGGGTTTAAGCAATTCTCATGCCTCAGCCTCCCCAGTAGCTGGGATTACAGGTGTGAGCCACCACACCTGGCCTTACCTAATTTTTTTAATTGAAGTATTTCATTTTTCTTGGTAAAATAGTATTGTCCGCAAGTTGCTATTGTGGTCAAAAAGTGCCAAAGTTGTGACTTAAAGCTATATTTTAAGAGAATGTGATTATTCAGATTCAGATAATTATTAACTAATTAAGACATTATTTTAAAACTTAAAAACTCTTACTATGTTAAGATTAGAAAGTAGGACTTGCCACTTAACATTGTTAATAATTAATAATATTAATATTAACACAAATAGCTTAGTATTTAGGTACAGTTTCTTCCAAGGATAACAACTTTTATTGTGATTAAAAGTTACAATTTTTCTTTTGATCATAGGATGAAATGAGAATCCTGGTATATAGAGTTCTACTTTATTACTTAGTTTATTAATATTATTTATCCAGAAGAACTAAGGAACCATGGATCAGTTCAGTTTTTCTGCATAACAGTCCTAAAACTTAGTGGTTTAACCGAGTAACCATTTGTTATTGCTCAGGAATCTACAAGTCAGCTGGATGGTTCTCTTGAGCTGCACTGCATGTGCCTGCAGTCACTGGACCCTGCAGGGGACTGACTGGTCTAAGGTAGCCTCACTCAAGAGGCTGGCCGTTCTCCAGGTTGGCTGGCTTTGGATGGGGTAACAGAGAGACTGTGTCTCTGTCTTCATCTGGCAACCCACATTCATTCATATAGCGGCCTGGGTGCCCAAAGAGCCCGGTAAAGTGTGCCGAAGCCCTTGAGGCAAGGTTCTGGATTCCCTAGAGGATTTCCACATGATTCTGTTGGCCAGCAAGGTGGCAGAGGGCAGATTCCAGGCCTGGGATGCGCATCCCACCACGTCACATTCAGAGCTGCACGCCGTGTTTATCATCTGCTACAGACCAGTACACAGACAGGACGAGGGTCATCTAATCATCAGCTGTTTTCCGCCTTTGGTCACTTATTTGAAGTTTGAGTTTTCTTGCTTTTAGGTTATATCATTTTCTGAAGTAAAGAGAAGGCTTAAGAATTTAAGATTTTGAACAGTGTTCGCTAGGAATAAAAAGCTTAATTAATATTAATATTCCTAGCAAATAAAAAGCTTAATATTTATTACTTTGTTTATGTATAACAATTCCTTCATACAAAATTTCTCCAGGAAATCTCAACTAGAATCTTTTTCTTTCTTCTTTTTTTTTGTGACTTACTAGGATGTTGGTGGAGGATGGCTGGAAGGAAGAAACATCAAAGGAGAACGAGGGCTGGTTCCCACAGACTATGTTGAAGTAAGAGCTTCCTGTCATTAATTAGAGCTCATCTTTGTCAGGCATCTTTTTATGAATTATCAACTTAGGAGGTCAGCAACTTTCTGTAAAACAAAATTCCCATTGTAAACATAATAAATGTTAACTATATAAAATATGGAAAGTACATTGAAATAGAACTAAGAAAAATATTACCTGTAGACTACAAATATTTACATTAAGTTTCTTCCAGGGATAGGAACTTTTAATTAGTCTAAATAAAAGTTAATATTTTTCCTTTGCTAATACTGTCTATATTATAAATTATATAAATTTAATAAGCTATATTAAATTATATATCAATTTATCTGTTAATATATAAATTTTAAATACATATTTAATATATATGTATATAATAAAACAAAAATATATACATTTTATAAAATTATATGAATTACAAATGTAGATATTTGTAATATATAATATAACATATTTTTCCTTTGCTAATATTGCTGCTGCCTATAATATTGTTTGTTGTACAATTGTTCACAGTTGAAATAGATTTTTTTAAGTGCATATCTGAGTGCCTTCTCCCATTTCCCTAGACAGAGGGGTGTCTCGGGTGAGCTGCTATGGGGATCTCCAGGTTAGAGCTGTTAGGATGGGTACCCAGGAGAGCAACACAGCAGCCTGGGACACCCCCAGCTGAGCCAACTGCCTGGTGCCCTCTGCTGGTTGTCTTTCGGTCCCTCCAAACCGAGGAGGTACAGGTTCTTGGTGAACTTGTCTTTCATGTTGGGTGACAGAAAGAAGTGAAGGCTTCCTGATGCCCTGTGAGTACAACTGGAGCTAGATCAAGAATAAAGGTACCTTTGGTTCACCTCCAAGAGAAAAGAATTCCCCTCAGAGGATGTTCACCTGGAACCTGGCTGCAGAGTGAGATTGAAGGCTGTCTGTCTGTGCTTGATAGACAGTGAGAGATGGGGAGTCGTGACCCCTCAGAGAATCTGATGCCATCTCTAGGCTTTCCCTCAGAAACATGTGCCCATGCACACACCACAGCCTTTTCCATAAAGCTGCGGACCCTGTTCACAGGCTCCTGGCCTCAGTCCATAGGTCTTATATTCGTGTGTTGTTTTACTTATATGCACTTTGCATCCAGGAGCCTACAGATTGACAAGATTGAGAAAAATCTGATGATTTAAGTTGATATTGGCAGTAATTGGATTTTCTAGGATTCTACTTATAGAAAGGAATAGCTATTATAGATATTCTTGGGTTTGCTTATCTTTTAAGGATATGAAACCCCCTCTAACAGAAATAGATCCTGCAGGCAGAAAATCAGTAAGGACGTAGCTGAACTCAGTACCATCAATAAATTGATGCCCACTTATGGATGTCCATAGACTGCTTCATCAAACCACAGCAGGGTACACATTTTTCTCAGGCTTACATGGAACATTCTCCAAGACAGACCACATTCTGAGCCATAACACATCCCTCAACATGGTTAAAAGAAATCATACGGTGTCTGCTCTGAAACCACAATGAAATCACGCTAGAAATCAAAACAGAAAGTTGGAAACTCTCTAAATACTTAGAGATTGAATAACCTACTTGTAGATAATGCATGGATCAAAAAGAAATCTTGAGAAATTAAAAAATTGTTTGAACTAAATAAAAATGAAAATGCAACCTATCAAAATATGAATATGCAGCAAAAGCAGTGGCTTAGAGAGAAATTTGTAGTTTGAAGAATATTTTTGACAATTCTTGCTTGCCCTCAAAGACTCCCTGCAGTAACCCTAATCCATGAAAATAATTGTGGTTCTTTCTACTATTCAGATTTTACCCAGTGATGGAAAAGATCAATTTTCTTGTGGAAATTCAGTGGCTGACCAGGCCTTCCTTGATTCTCTCTCAGCCAGCACAACTCAGGCCAGTTCATCGGCTGCCAGCAGCAATCACCAGGTATGTCTCATTTCCTCCTTTTGGATGTGGCTGGCTTTATTGAAAAAAGAGCATATTTGTGAAAGCTTGTGATGGGTTATAGGTATTGCCATTCCCCAAAAGCATAAACAAAGTTGCTTTTAGGTTGTTATGTGGCATTTCTGTTGAGTACTAACAAAGAACTCACCTGTCAAGCCTGATAATGACTGTTTGCAAAATATAAGAGAAAAGGCAGGGTGTTGAGAATTACTTTTAGAATTCTGTCATAATATGAACACAGGCGCCCAAAACTGCAAATACCCTCTTAGACAAAGGCACAGAAAAAAGAGGAAGAAGAGGAGGGTCTTGTGGTTGAGGAGATCAATGTCAGAGCCTCAGCCTGGATCAGGAAGTGGATTCTGTAGCCCTGGCACATTGCTTACACTCTCAGAGCTAGAGGCCCTCATCCTGCAGGTAGCAGCAATGTCTGTGAAAGTCCAACAGATCCAGACACTCGGCACTTGATTTCTTACTGTATTGCTTCTAGGAAACTGAGAAGAGTGGGATAACTTGAGAAAAATACAGGGAAATTTTACTTTAATTTTAATTAAAATTTCACCAGTTTAGGTGAAGTTATCTAGTTCATTTATTCCCAAATGATGACCCAGAGTAAGGGACAAGAAGAAAATTGAGAAGATAGATATCAAAATATTTCTGCTGATGGGCATGGTGGCTCACGCCTGTAATCCCAGCACTTTGGGAGGCCAAGGCGGGTGGATTACTTGAGTGCAGGAGTTCGAGACCAGCCTGGGCAGCACAGTGAAACCCGGTCTCCACACATTAAAAAAAAAAAAAAGTTAAAAAGAATTAAAATACTGTTACTGTTTACATCTTTAGAAATGAATAGGCTTTAGGAGATGTTATTTCTTGATTTTCTTTTAAAACTACGTAAAAGATTTTAAATTCTATCAGGCCTAATAATCATATCATTTGCAATTATTTGCTTATAGAATATCTGTTTATTGGCCAGGCACGGGGGCTCACGCCTGTAATCCCAGCACTTTGGAAGGCCGAGGCAGGCGAATCACCTGAGGTTAGGAGTTTGAGACCATCTTGACCAACATGGTGAAACCCCATCTCTACTAAAAATAGAAAAATTAGCTAGATGTGGTGACGAGCACCTGTAATCCAAGCTGCTCAGGAGGCTGAGGCAGGAGAATCAGTTGAACCCGGGAGGCGGCCACTGCAGTGAGCCGAGATTGTGCCACTGTACTCCAGCCTGGGTGACAGAGCGAGACTCTGTCTCAAAAGAAAAAGAGAGTATCTGTTAATTGACCTTTCAAGTGAATTTATCAAAGTGTATCACCATATGCTAACTGCAGGTTTTATACGTTTCAAAATAGCTTTTTGTAGACATTCTGAATTATAGATTAGACTCAGATGTTTAAAATTTGCGGGCAAGGTGATCACTGTAACTGAACACTTTTCTATATTTTATTAGCCTGTACTACTTAAGAACGTTGGCCAGCAAGGATTACTCACTGTGAAATGTGAATAGTAGTTATGCCTCACTTAAAGTTTTCCCAGGGGTTCTCACCTAAGCCCCGTTGCCATTTTAGGCCCCACACTCTTTCCTAGTAGGGCCCATCCTGGGCACTGCAGGATGTTGAGCAGCCTTCCTGACTTCCACCTACTTCTGTCTTCTAGCCAGTCACATGCATGCTGCCTCGGCTGTGACAACCAAAAATGTCTCCAGATACAGCCAAGCGTCGCCTAGGAGCAAAGCCAAGCCAGTTGAGATTCACTAAATACAAAACACCCATGACATGGGTTTGCATGAATAAAATACAACATTTTAATAAAAGAATTGTAATGAAGAGAACAAAAAATAGAAATATTCATCTTATTTTAATTCCAGGGACTGACTTTAAATTTAATTGCAAGATAGGCGGAAGCAGTTTAGCTGATGAACAGAAATTAAAACTCAGGTTTCAATCATGTTCTGTTATGAAATACATTCCTTGATATTTACGTGTAGTGTCATATAAACTGGTATAAGTCTAAATTTTTTTTCATCTAGGTTATTTAGAAGGTAATAAAACCAAAAAAAGTGGGAATCTAGTCTAACATTGAATCTAATCAGATTCTTTATAAGCAAAGAAAAATGAACTGAAACTAGAATTAACAAAATGCAGAAAGCATAGGTATTGATAACTTGAGCACTGGAATTTAATTTAAATCAAGTAAAAATTTTTTTTTTGACAAAATATTTTAACAGCTACCTCTTATCTCTGTTATCTGGGATATGAGAGCAATTTAAATAGGCCAAAATTTTGGTACATTTTATAAACACCCTGAAAGATGTCACAAGTAAGAAACCAGATGACCATTCTTAATTGGTAGCTTTTTAAAACTTTTCCTATCAGGTTTGCCCATGCCTTTCATTTTCTGACTGTGAATAGGAAAATGCGTGTTCTGAGGTGTGCTGCCTGGGAGGTTCTGACTGCTGGCCCTGGCATGTGCCCTCTCCCAGGGTCTGTTCTGTTTTGAGAAGCTGGGCCTTTCTCCTGCCCATCGGGCCCCTAGGCACATCCCCTATCAGGCTTCATCTCTTAAGCTTGGCACTCTGCCAACTTCTGAGCCAGTGTGTCTTGACCCATCTTAGCATCAGTTAGTTTGAATTTGACTCTCCTCCCACATAAGCAAATGAAAGCCCCATATTTAGTTGGTTATCCAACTTTCCGAGTGTCATATTTTTCTTTAACTCATATCTTTTTAAAGATCTCTTTGAATAATTTATTTCAAGCCTGCTGCTCTTTCCTTGACTTTGTATTCTTAATCTGTGCTGCATTTCAGAGTAACTAGTTAATAAATGCATAACATACTATGTAAGACAGCACTTTCTTTTGGTGTTTCTTGAAACTCCTAATTTCAGGTTCCTTGGGGAACCCCTTTAGTCCTAGATTCTTACTGAGTAGTCCAGGTACGTGGAGTTGCTGGTGTCAGGCAGTGTTGATGCATCCAGGACCGTGGCCGGCTGTGATTGCTTTCCTCCTCTAATGGTGAGAAAACGCTTTTATCAGCTAAAACATAGTACAGTCTCTTGGCTGCAGTTTAGACTAGAATTGTCGGTGTGAAAGGAATAGGATGAGTGGTTCTTTAAATGGGCAGAAACACTTCAATTTGGAAAATTATAAAGCTATTTATTAAAATACTTGGAGAAAATAATAGCATTTTTTTATGACCTTGGAACACGGAAGCCCTTTCTAAGGCTGATGACACCAAGTCTAGTAGCCATTAAGGAGAGAATTGATACATTTAAGTAAAGAAGTAACGTTAAACTAGGAAAAATACTTCTGACCTGTGACAAATACAGGCTAATTCCATTCATATACATATACTCTTGCTAATCTGGAAGAAAAAGATGAACAGTTCAGAAGAATTAGGTAAAGGGTATAAACAGGCTGTTTGTTGGGGGGGAAAAGTACTAATAGTCAATAAACTTGGGAAAATGCTCATTTTGAGATTCTTCTGTCAAACCAGCAGAGAATGAAAACATTTCAGTACCTAGTGTGATAAAGGTGTGGTCAGATAGGCAGTGTCATACAAAGCTAGGGAAAGGACAAATCGGTGAAGCTTTTTGGGGCCAGTTCGGTAACACATATGAGTGTTTACGCTGCATACACTCTAACACCCAGCAGTTCTGCATTCCTCCTGTAGATCTGCTCACAGAACACAGATTTCTGGGCAAGAAAGTTTCCTACGGCATTGTCTGTAACAGCAGAAAACTGGAATGTACATCTCTGTCAGCAGAGGACTGATCAGAGGAACTCTAAGCAGCCACACAGAGGAAGGCTGAGCTGCTTTTAGGGAGAATGAGGGTAGATTCAGATGCACAGATAGAGATATATGATTTTTTAAAAGGCACATCAGTATAGGTAATGCTATCTTTTTTGTGTTTAAATGCGCACACATACACACACACCATGGATACAAAGTGTGTAGAAAATTTATTGAAGGATGCCCAAGAACTGAATCAAACTCATTTTCTTATTCAAATACAGTTTGTGTTACTCAGATGAGGACCACCATTTTACTACCTTTAAAAAGAAAGCACAGTTTTTAGAGGTTAATATTAGTTTCATTGTTAGTTACTTAGCCGTTATTTCAGTTTGGAGAGTTTTTCACATTAGTGGCTGTACCACTAGAATGAATTGACCAGCCAATGGGAATGAATCTCAGTTGTTAAAGATCTGGACTCTTGTGTGTGCTAGTCTTGTTTTTCATCCAGTTATTGTTGTTTAGATTCCATCATTGCTGTGATTCTGAAAAGGTCTCAGTATAGATCTTAAACTCCTAGATCACTGCTTCTTTAGAGTACTTAATTTTGAAAAATTAATAGAAAGTTTTGTCTGTACTTTTCTAAAGAATGAGAACAATGAGGTTTAAATGTTACTTAGAAGTTTTGTAAACCTAAATGTTTTATCTGAAGGTTTTCTACTTAAGAGTTTTGTTTTCTGTCTTCAAACACTAGAAAGATGTGTATACTTGGAATAAAGCTGCTTTTGTGAGAGCCCTTCTGGCCTCTGTCACATGCTTTCCCTGGCCTCTCTGTTTTTCTGTTTCATAGTGGCACACTCCGCCAGGCCCCAGGTGAGTGATGTAGTGGGAAGCATGTAAGCTTGCTGTTATACTGGCTTGCCGGTCTGGCTCCACTGTGTGAGAATCGTGGCTTTGACCTAAGACCTGCCTCCTGAATTGTCAGAGGTTTAGGCCACCAGTGTATAGTTGTGCTGGACACTTGGAAGGCATTTCATAAATATTTTCCTTCTTTTCCCGCTTCTTCCCCCTTTTAAAAGGGTGTCCTCAATCCACTTACCCTTTTGTGTTCTAACCTCTCTCACTATTCTACCCTCTCTAATTGTGTAGATTCCCTTATAAAGTCTCTCTAATCTTGAATTTTTTATTTGATTTGCCCAATTTCCAGCTTTTTGTTGAACAGTTCTATCAGCATGTCTCCTCTGTATCTCAAATTCATCTTGAACAGAATCACTTATTTCCCTACAAAACTGATTTCTCTTCCTGACTTCCCTGTTTGTTTCTCTGAAATGTTACTTTCTGTACCCTCTTTTTATTCTACTTTAAAACCCTAACCAAGTGCCATTGTGAGCCACAGTTACTGAGAGGCATGCTCTGCATCCTTGAGATGTGGCAAGAGAGGGAACTGATTGAGATCCATTGTTCTAACAGATTTTCTGTCTTTTTCTCTCCTCGTTAAGAGGCAACCTAGCCCGGTATCAGGCCAGTGAGCTCAGAAGCCAGACTGCCTGAGCTTTAATCCCAGATCTCACACATCCTGTGTGAATCAGGGTAAGCTGCTCAGCATCTCTGTGCCTCAACTGTAAAACCTCGTAGGATTATTGGAAAGAGTAAATGACAAAAGAGTTCTAAAGTATTTAGAAGAGTATATGGTACTTTGTAGTGGTTTAATAATTGTTAGTTACACCTATCCCATATACCACTGCTTCTAAAACAAGACAGTAAGGACAAGTGCACTTCATTTTATTGCCCTTTGTTTTATTGCACTTGACAGGTAATGCATTTTTCACATCTTGAAAGTGTTTGGCACCACTGCATTGAGCAAGTCTGTGAGCACCATTTTTTCAACAGCATGTACTCACTTGGTATCTCTGTGTCACATTTTGTTAATTCTTGCATTGTTTCATATTTTTCATTATTATTATATCTGTTATAGTGATGTAAGATGAGTGATCTTTGATGTTACTATTGTAATTGTTTTGAGGCACCACAGTGGTGAGCTTAATTGACATGTTTTATGTGTTCTGACTATTCCCCCCCACCAGCCATTCCATCTTTCTCCCTCCCCTTGGAACTCCCTATTCTCTGAGACACAACAGTATGTCAGTTAACCAATTTATAATCCTGCAGTGGCCTCTAGGTATTCAAGTGAAAGGAAGAGTCACATTTCTCTCGCTTTAAATCAAGAGCTAGAAATCTTTAAGCTTAGTGAGGAAGGCTTGTCAAAAGCTGAAACAGGCCAAAAGCCAGGCCATCTTGAGCCAAACACTTAGCCAAGTTGTGAATGCAAAGGAAAAGTTCTTGAAGGAAATTAAAAGTAGTAGTCCAGTGAACACTTGAATGATAAGAAAGTGAAACAGCCTTATTGTTGATAAGGAGAAAGGTTGAGTGGTCTGGATAGAAGATCAAACCAGCCACAGCATCCACTTAAACCAAAGCCTTATCCAGAGCAAGGCCCTAACTCTCTTCAATTCTGTGAAGGCCAAGAGAGGTGAGGAAGCTGCAGAAGAAAAGTTTGAAGCTAGCAGAGGTGAGTTCATGAGGTGTAAGGAAAGAAGTTGTCTTCGTAATATAAAAGTGCAAGATGAAGCAGCCAGGGCTGATGTAGAAGCTGCAACACATTATCCAGAAGATCTCGCAAAGGTTATTGATGATGATGATGCTTCACTAAACAGCAGATTGTCAGAGCAGATGAAACAGCCTTCTACTGTTGGAAGAAGATGTCATCTAGGACTTGCACAGCCGGACTATGCCTGACTTCAAAGCTTTGAAGAACAGGCTGACTCTCTTATTAGGGGCTAATGCAGCTGGTAACTTTATGTTGAAGCCAATGCTCATTTACCATTCTGAAAATCCTAGGGCCCTTAGAATTATACTAACTCTACCCTGCCTGTGTTCTGTAAAGGGAATAGCAAAGCCTGGATGACAGCACATCTGTTTGCAATATTATTTACTGAATATTTGAAGCCCATTGTTGAGAACAACTACTGAGAAAATAAGATTTCTTTCAAAATATCACTGCTCACTGACAGTGCCCCTGGTCAGTGGAGATGTACATGAAGATTGATGTTGTTTTCATGCCTGCTAATGCAGCACTTATTCTATAGCCCATGGATGGAGGAGTAATTTCGACTTCTAGGTCTTACAAGAAATACATTTTGCAAGGCTATGGCTGCCATAAATAGTGATTCCTCTGATGGATCTGGGCAAAGTACATTGAAAACCTTCTGAAAAGGATTCATCATTCTGGGTGTCGTGAAGGCCATTCATGATTCATGGAAAAAGGTCAAAATAGCAACATTGACAGGAGTTTGGAGGAAGTAGATTCCAACCTTCATAGAAAATGTTGGTGGAGGAAGTAACTGCAGATGTGGTAGAAATAGAGAATTAGCATGAGAAGTGGAGCCTGAACATGTGACTGAATTGCTTCAACTTCATGATAAAACTTGAACAGATGAGGAGTTGCTTCTTATGGATGAGCCAACAGTGGTTTCCTAAGATGGAATCTATTCCTAGCGAGGATGCTGTGAACATTGTTGAAATGACAACAAAGGATTTAGAGTATTCCATAGAGTTAGTGGATAAAATAGCAGCAGGAATTGAGAGAATTGATTTCAGTTTTGAAAGAAGTTCTACTGTGGGCAGAATGCTATCAAACAGCGTCACATACTACAGATAAATCTTTCATGAAAGGAAGAGTCATTTGATGTGGAAACTTCATTGTCTTACTTTAAGAAATTGCCACAGCCACCCCAACCTTCAGCAACCACCATCCTGATCAGTCAGCAGCCATGAACATCAAAACAAGACCGTCCCCCAGCACAAAAGGTACAGCTTGACTAGTGGAAGGCTCAGATGATTTTTAGCAATGAAGCATTTTTTAATTAAGGTATGTCTATTTTTTACACATAATGCGATTGTACATTTATACAGTATAGTGTAAATGTAACTGTTATGTACACTGGGGAATTAAAAAAAAAATCCATGTGACTCATTTTATTCTGATGGACTGGAACCAAACACTCAGCATTGCTGATGTATGCTTTTATGTCATATCCTTGTTTAAGAAACTTCAGAGGCTTGTCTGTTGCCTTCCGGGGTAATAACTTTCTGCATGTCAGCCAGGCTATCCCAAGAGAAGGTCACCGTATCAGAGTTATGCAGGCAGACGCCGAACAATTCATGGTAGGGAAATTGTAGAAGAAATTCATCTGAGGTTGAGATACTTTTCCAAGCTCAGATTTCTGTGATGCCTCAGTGTGGCCACCCATTACCTTATCTTTATGCTATCTATTTGTCTCTAGCCGAACTGATGATTCTCCAGATATATCCCATACTGTCCCACCTTGTATTTGTACCTTTGACTCACTCTTCTAAGAATAATAGAGTGATTCCTTCCATCTTTAGGAAGCCCACATCTTCAAGTTCAGCTCAAATACCTATCTTTTATAAAACCTTTTGTTTTCTCTTTTATTTCTCTGGATTCCCTGAACACAATTTGTGACTCCTATCACAAATTATATTGGTTATTTGTAAATTGTTAAGCTTGATAAGCAAAGAATTTGTCTTTTTTTCTATTCCCAGTAACCTATAAGACACTTTGTACCGTAATACTCTGTACTTGTTTGAATAATTTTTTTTCAGTTATAAATACGTGAAAAGATACCTGACAATGTAAAGTATTAAGAGATTTACAGATATCCTGAATCCCTACCTGGAGAAGTTTGTGTTCTCGACACTCACCACTGGACTAGGAGCTGTCTATCACTGTCCCATCATTCTACCATCTGATGGGCCACCCAATTAAAAATAGGGAGATTTTCTTAACAGAAAATTCTCTGGCATTGTTAATTTTTAAAAAACAGTTTGGATATTAAACGCATGCTTGAAGTTAAGTGGGTATTTAGGGATATAACATTTTTCTATTCGGAGATTTTCCATGTAATTATACTTGTTACAAAGGAATTTTTATTGGTTACAGGATGAGGAAGGCAATGGTAATTTTATGTTGGAACTACATTTTGCTTTCTTAATTCTCAAAAGTCTATTGTTAGGCCTTTTTTTTTGTAGTCCATTTAAAAATAAGTTGGTAAAAGAAAACCTTCACAAAGATTCAGTATTAGATGTGCTTCTAATTTCATTAACTCACATAAGTCTTGACATCTCATAATTGTGTATTGAGACTTTCTCTTTACACAACTTTATCAAAAAGGTTCTCTTCATCTTCACTCTCATTCCCACCCTCAATATGAATTCTTTTTAGTTGATAATAGGGTTTTTTAAAGAAGATCGTATATACCAATGTTAGAGGATTTAGGGACATTTGCCTTCAAAACTGCATGAGGGTGCCGATACTAACTTCCTGTGCGTTATCACAGATCCCTGACATCTGAACCTTTCAAAAATACATGATGGCAAAGTTTACTATGTAGGGTGGTGTTTGTTTTGTCTTAACTGGAAACAAATTACAAAAGCAAAGTCTTTTTTTTTTTTAACCTTAAAACTGTACTGATAAAGGACCAGCCAGCATTGTTATACATGCATCCTGTCATCAGAACAGTGTCTATAAAAGCTTATTTCACATGGACTTCTCTTAGACAAGTCTGGAAGCAACTTATTTGCTAATTGTAGCGCCATCCTGTTTTGTACTCAAAGCTACCTATTTTAAGACTTTGAACTATCAGAATAAGTAGACTCTCTAAGCTAATAAAAATATTATTCATTTGCTTTAAGGAAATTTTTGTTGTTTTCATTCTCCTTATTTAAATAAATACCTGAAACTGACATCTGTAGGTTCAGAATGTGAATTAACAAAGTATTTGTTAAATAATTTCACCTCTTTTGGGAATTTAATATTGATATGACTGGCTATAAATAGATTGAGTCTGTTGTGATCTACCTTCATTTTTAAAAGAATGTACAAGTTTTATGTTTCGATCAGTGGTTTTCTAACGTCAGTACAGATTCATCTGTAGAATTAGATCATGTCCTTTGAGCTAACGATCTATAAAGAACAAAACAGGAAACTTTACAGTAAATTCTTCCTTATTTTGAGCTAAAGTGGTTAGATTTTTTTATATAAGAGAACATTATAACCTCTTCATGCCCTTTTGAGGAAGAGTTACATTTTTGTCAGAAATTCTGATTAAGATGTTCTCTGGTTTAAGAATCAGATATTATTTCCTTTCTATTCCTACCTCCTAACACAATTGTACGCGGTATAGTCATATGATGGGCATGTAGGCCAGGTGACAGCATCACAGGTGGTGTGGAAGGATGTGGCAGGCACAGTGAGGAGTTTCTTACGTGGTGATAGGTGGACCCCTGAATGTTGACAGGCACCACCCCCACCCCCTGCCGCCACAAGATAATAACATAGAAAATAGTTAGCTTGTGATTGGAAACACCTCTTAACTGGTGGACTTACCAGATGGAATGATCTTTACTGACCTGTAGTGCACTTTTGGTATCTGCTGGAAGGAATCAAGTGGGCCATAAGAGCTGTGACCACTCACGGTATGTTTTGAGCTTTCGTATACCCTTGGTACATATTTGGTAGAAAGCCAAACAGAAAGCAACTTTAATTAAATATAAGTTACCATTTTCATTAATTCTCAAACCTAGCCCACCTTCGAGGCCTGATGTAGTTCCAGTGGACACAGAGAGAAGTCGTGGTGCCGTTGCCCATTTCTGCCGCTCCACAGTTGCTGTCCTCCTGGTCTGTGCAGTGAGAGCTGTTCCTCAGGGCATGTCTTAGCTGCTTACTAGGAAACCAGTGAACTGAGTCAGGTCTAACCATGTCATCCAAACAAGCCAGCATATTTTTTGTCATCAGAAGTAGGGGTTTGCTTCTTACTGGTCCGGGTACCCCAAGGATGTCATATGAGGAGCAGAATACAACAAAATAGAAAAATATAACAACCAGAAACTACTATTTTTGTGGTCAGCAGTTGCTAATTAGCGTTTTTACTATCTTTAAAAACAATCGATAAAGTAACCTTTCATTGTTACAGAAGCAGTACATATGCATTGTAGAAAATTCGGACTAGCAAACAGAAAAGTAGCACATTTCCACAGTCACTACTCTTTACACTAGGTGTCTTATTTTCTCTGTGTGAACATGGGTATAAACACAAACATACAGATATAAATTGTATATAAATGGTAATGGTTTACCACCAGTTGGTAATCCTTGCCAGAATCAGTAATGTTATTCTGTCCACACTCACTGAGCTGGTTTCATCTAGAAGGTAGCACTTTCCTGTATGAGCTGGAGCTAGTTAATTATGTCGAATTCCAATTTGGAATTCAGGATAGATGGCTAATTCCATCTCTCCTTAGTTGCCAGGTTTCAAAGAAGCTGTTTTATAGCTACTACAAATAGTGACCAATGGGCATTCCCTTCTTTCTTTTTTCTGATAGTAGCATGGACCCATGGATTTACATTGATTTAATAATGTGTTTTGGTTTTTCCCTTTGTGCTTAAAGTCATCACCTTTTGGAAGCCCATTCAAGCTGATTCTTCTACCTCATTAATATTTGAAACCTCTCTTGCTCTTAACATAGTGCTAATTCTTTCATCTCTGTCATTACTGGGTCAGCTTAATTTTTGTCTTCATTATGGGTCATATTTTCCTTGCTTCTTTTCATGCCTGATAAGTTTTTATTGGATGCCAGACATTGCAATTTTCACCTTGCTATATGCTGGATATTTTTGCATCCCATAAACATTTTTGAGCCTTTTTCTCGGATGTACCTAAGTTACTTTGAAACCGTCTAATGCTTTCAGGTTTTATTTTTGAGTCCAGAGCAACGTTTAGCTTAGGGATATTTTTGCCCCTGTCCTGAAACAAATCCTTCTTAGTATTGTACCCGATGTCCCATGAATCATGAAGTTTTCCATTTGGGCTGCTGGGAATAGCCCTGTGTGAGGGATTGCACTCTTAATTCTTTCCTATGTTTCTTTTCCTGACCTTGGGTAGTTCCCTTATGTGATGGGCTCATCAGTGCAGATCTGTGGTGCCCTCTGCAGTCTCCAGAGCTCTCTCTGTGCATCTCTGTCTTCCCTGGACTCTGTCTCCTCCCACCGCAGAGACTGCCAAGCTTTGTGTGGATTCATGCCAGCTCCGTGGCCTGGAGAGTTTCTTCAGGCAGTGGACGGCACTTGTAGGCTTACTCTGTTTCCCGTATCTCAGATCACTGTTCTTCACTGCCTGGTGTCTAGTGATTTGAATGTGGTTTCCTGTATTTCGTCATATTTTTAGTTTTAAATGGAGCATAAACTGGTTACTCCATCTTTGTTGTCTGCTTTGTGTATTAACTGATTTTCAGCTCCAAGTTTATTTTCATCTATCAGGTGAGAATAATACCACCAGTTACTCCACAAGAGAGTTGCCACTGAAAAGGATACCATCACCCACTATGTAAATGTTGTTGCTACTGACTTCCCTACTGGACGGTTGTGGAATGGGATTTGAAGCCTGGAAGTTGGACTCCACAGTGGTCCTCTTACCACAGCTGCTGCAGTTTAGCCATGGATTGGCTTCATGGAAGTGTGTCACTTACCTCTTCTCACAAGTGCTGTATTGTAAGCCAGTTAGACACCTAAGAGCACACACGAGGAGGCACTGGCTTTTGCTCCTGAGTTCAAAGACCAGCTGGGCTATTCTGTTGTTCACAGCTGTGATTGGTAGGGCTCATGTGTGGCTCTGTGGTTAGCTTCAAGTTGACTAGGTGACTTTGCTCATTTTTGCTGAACTCTCTCCCATACATGTCTAATGCCTCTGAAAGCAAAAGGTTCAGAATATTAACTTTTTCTCAAACTTGGCTATTTATATTTTTTCTACTGGAGTTTGTTTCTCTGGCTGTATGACTTGCATGATACTTGTTCCATTCTTTCTGTGCTGCTTGTAATTATTTTTAGGGCTTCAGTAACACTGTACTGTGATACCACGCAACAGACTTTAGAAAATATCATGCATCGAAGAATACCCACTGCTACATCATTGGGGCTTTTTGCATGTAGTGTTTGTGAGTGAGTGGCATGCTAATTTTCTGGAGAATTTGGTCCTGCCATGAATGTGCTGATTTTAGGTAAAAAGCTTTGCCCTTCTCTTTCACTTTTGTTCACTGGGCACCTCTTTTATTTTAAGGTGGATATTTTGGCTCAGATTGGTTGTGTCGAAAGTATCAGCCAGTCACCACCTTCTTCTCCTTCTCCTTCTTTCATAAATAAGGTAAATTTTTAAACTTGAACACAAGAGGAAATAAACATTTAATAAACCCTAAAAGTCATCTTTTTTTTCCCAAGTGAAGTGATTGTGTCAGGTAAAGTATCTTACAGGAGCTGCTCTTGGGGCATGGTGACATGGGATGTGGGATATGTGGGAACTGGAGAGATCGTGGGGATTTACACGGTGGAGGCCTCTTAGCAAGGCTCAGTTGATGAATTTATCCCACAGGCAGTGAAATCTAATGAAAGGTCTTTAATTCTGTGGATAACTGTGAGTCAGGAGGAGAGTGGTACCACAGAGAGAGGAGAGAAAAAGAGGGTGAAGACATTGTCCTGTGAAAATTAGAGAGGAAGGGAAGGTGTAAGGAAAGAAACAGAAGAGGCATCTCAGCGTTGGAAACCTTACCGAAGGGGCTGATGGGATTATTGCAGGACCAAATGTCTGCAGTTGAGAGACAATGGAGTTGTGGGGAGGGAGAACAAAAATGTCAGAGACACTGGGTGCAGTGGCTCACACCTGTAATCCTGGCACTTTGGGAGGCAAAGGTGGGGCAGATCAGGAGTTCTAGACCAGCCTGGCCAACATGGCAAAACCCATCTCTACTAAAAATATAAAAATTAGCAGGGCATGGTGGTGCATACCTGTAATCCCAGCTATTTGGGAGGCTGAGGCAGGAGAATCACTTGAACGTGGGAGGCGGAGGTTCCAGTGATCCGAGATCGTGCCAATGCACTCCAGCCTTGTCTCAAAAAAAAAAAAAAGTCAGACACCGAAGGATACTTCAGCCAGATTATTGTAGTCTTATTATAGTCTGTTTTGTTACAGTACAGCTTAGGTTTTGAAAAAAGTCAAGATCTCAGCATTTAGCAGCAGAAAATATTTGTGCAAAAGTCCCAAGAATTAGGAGTTGCTGTTGTTGACCTTTAAGGTAAAAACGTTCCTGTCTTCTTCCTCTTTTATGTATCTGAAAGGAACAGAATGTTGGCTGGAATAGAAAATATCTTAAGCCTGTTATCTCTTCAATTAAAAGTCTCTTTATTAATATGACCTGGCTGTGCAGCCATTTGTAAATATCACTGATTTTTTTCTGCTTAGCATAAACTAATAGTTATTTATATGCTATGTATATTAGCATATATGCATTACCTGTATGCTAGGTAGATTATTGGTAAATCAGATGGGGATTTACTTAAAGAAATGCTAGTCTTTATTCTTTTCTTTATATTTTAGATGAGTCTTCACATACTAAGATAACCTCTACCGAATGCATACTGTGTGCCAGGTATTGCATTAGACGCTTCTTATGCATTATGTCATTTAGTCCTTACAGGAGATAATGTTATTATACCCATTGCATAAGTGTGACTAAGAGAGCTAAGTTGATTGCCCAAGGCCACAGAGCTAGTGGCATGTGATAAAGCCAGGATTCAAACCCAGATAGCAGGCTTTAAGCCTAAGTTCTTAACCACACCCATGTGGTATAATGATTACTAGACTCAATTTCAACAGCTTCCTGAAGGGATTTAAACTCCACCTGTGTACCAGGATTCATCTTGCCCCTTTTCATCCCATGTTATATATTTGTACCATGTGCAGTTTTCCTGCAGTCACCACACAGCACCACCACGGGCCTGTGTGTCCATCCCTCCCACCCCTCGTGGCCATTCTCAGCTTGTTCTGTGGTCCAGTGGCTCTGCAGTCAAGGTCAATCCAGTCTACTGTCTGAAGCAATTTAGCTAATGCTGTAAATCCTTTGAGTGGATGTGTTTAAATAAGTCTCTTGATATAAAGCCTGAATAAATATATTTCTCTGTTTGCATTATGAGGAGAGGATGGCTTTTAAATTTGGAACATTCAGCCAGCAAATTTGTTAGTATATTGCCTCTGGCCCTAAAGGAGCATTTGATTTAGTTGGGGCAGGGGTTAGAAAGAGGATTGGACATAGTCATAGATTTAAATGTGTCCCAGAGACCCAAGCAACCATGCTTTGGGAGTGTATTCATTCAACAGGTACTTAGTTTATGTAAGGAAGTGTTTACCCAGGGCCCCATGTTCATGGGCAGCAGGAGGTGGCAGGTTAGCCTGATGAACACAGCCCTTCCCTGTGTCCCTTTAATGGAGCTCAGACGAGAGTGATTGTATATATCAATTTTGTTTGTTGCATTTCCCAATGTTTTGCTAAAATTTCAAGCATAGAAAAGTTAAATGAATTTCGTAGCGAATAATCATATACCCACCTTCTAGATTTTACCATTCCCATGTTTCTGCTCTTGCTTTCTCTCATGTTTGCCTATCCCTCCATCTCCTGTGCCTGTCTGTATCTTCCAACTTTTCTATAGTGAGCTGATTCCACTCTCAGAACTCACTCTTATTTTAAGAGTACTCAGTGTCACATGCTAAAACTTCTTTTCATCTTTTTTTTTTGAGATGAAGTCTCACTCTGTTGCCCAGGCTGTAGGGCAGTGGCATGGTCCCGGCTCACTGCAGCCTCCGCCTCCCAGGTTCAAGTGATTCTCCTGCCTCAGCCTCCCAAGTAGCTGGGACCACAGGCACACACCACCACGCCCGGCTAATTTTTGTATTTTTAGTAGAGATGGGGCTTCACCATGTTGGCCAGGCTGGTCTTGAACCCTGACCTCAAGTGATCCGCCTGCCTCAACCTCCCAAAATGTTGGGATTACAGGCGTGAGCCACTGTGCCTGGCTAAAAATCTTTTTTTCTAAAGTCACATGCTGAAAATCACTTACTCTGTGATTGACCACAACAAGTGAGTGTTTTGGAAAAGACTCAGGTTAGTATACATAAGGCAAATCTCATTTCCTCATTTTGGTGATTATGTTGTGAAGGTTAGAAGTGTGACAAAGAGTAAGATGTATTTCATACAAATGATCAAGAACATCACATTGAAAATATTTGATTGCTTGCCACTTTATGCAAGGCATTTGGAGAATCTTTTGAGGGAAACGTTCTCTAGGTAAGACGGAGCTGAGCCCCTGACTCACTGGGGAGACTGAACATCAGATTTACAAATAATGAAGAAAGTAAAAGGTGGTGACTGGATGTCAGCCAGCAGACTGTGGGAAGGCCAGAGCCCTTTCGATGGGAGAGGACTTTGCGAAATTTAGGAAGATGAGTTGTGCAGATAAGAGTACAGTATAGTGTGAGGAACAGCAGAGATGTAGAAAAATTTGGGGAAATGTGTGAAGTTTGAAGCTTCAGAGTGAAGCTTAGTGACAGGTAGAGAGAATGGGGAATGGAGCACAAGGCAAAGTTGGGACCTGCACTGAAGAAACACTTGATTGAGCCACAAGAAGCTTAGAGTTCCTTCCAGGGGCAGTGAATGCTAATGAAGGGATTTTAATTACCCATGATGGACAGTGAGTCAGGAAGAACTTTGCAAAATAAGGGGTGGGAAGAGAAAGAGGATGAAGGTGCTGCTCAGGAGGAGGGAAGAGGAGGGAAAGGTGGAAGGAAGGACAGAGAGGCGCCGCAGGATGGAAACCCCAGCCCAGGAGTAGCATGAATCTTACCGTGACCAGATGTCTGTAGTTAGGGAACTACGAGGAGATTTTGGGGTTGAGAGCAAAGAAGGCAGAGACTGATGTACGGGAAGGACGGGTTCAGAGAGAAAGCCGGTGACTGGTTACAGATAGGAGGGGAAGGGACCTGCAGGGCAGGAAAAGGCCATCTGCTGAGGGGGTGAATCCCAGGGCCATGACAGAGGAAAAGATCCCCAGTTGGTAGGGTTTTGAGAAATGTATTATCAGCAGGAGTTGAGTTGAAACAAGATAATGTTCCAGAAAAAAGAAAAAAATCCAAAGAGATAGAAACAAACCTACCCACAAGGATTTCAAAACCTAGGTAGAGAGCTAAGATCATATACTAGTTTGACAATTATTACACATCTATAAATTATTAACCAAGTAATTTTCAAAGAACGATTATTTGTTTCTGTCCTAATTAAATGGATTTTGATTTTTTGAAGGCAGTTGCTATGAATAGTTCACCTCCAGTTTTTTCCTCCATCTTGATGAAAATCATCCCTGGCCAGTTTGCCAAGACATAACAAACTGGAAGGCCCCAGCGAACATTCACACTTCCTGTTCTAGCTCATAGTCCTATGTTTATTTGCAGTTTACTTGACTTAGCTTCTGACAGTCTTCTGAATCCAGGCTGCTCACTTCTGAACTCTAGCCTGAGGTTACACAGCTGGAGAGAGGCAGAGCTGTTAACAGAGTTCCAACCCGCTGGGCTTCTGACTTAGCCTTCCCTCTGAGCCCCTCCATTTCACACCCTGAGGCTGCTGTACCAGTGAGAGTCTGTCCTTAGTGTCCCAAAGTTTAGTACTTTTTCCAGTTCTTATTTGAAAAAATAAAACCTCATAACTTAAGAGTTTGGAGGATACAGAATGTATTGCTAAATAAAATAGAATAAAACTAGAACCCTTAGAACTGTAGAAGGAAGGATCTCTTAACTGAAGTGTGACTGCCAGGCCCTCAGCATTATTGCTTTCATTTCCAGCGTCCACTGGGGTCATCTGAGAGTCCATCCCGAAGCCAAATGTCACCTTGTAAGCTGTGTGTTTGAGAAGTCACAGTCTTGTGGATGAAACCTCTTTCTCCTCTTAGTATTTGACATACAGTAAAATGACAAGTAACTTCAGTTTTTTCCTTAGAGGTATTTGGGGCAGTAGAATGACATCATACTTCCACGTGAAAAGCATATAGTCTGTTTTTGATGTATCTGGCATGAGACAGCCAGCTGTCTGCCCTGTGTGTCACTGGGTGAAGAGCTAAAACAGACCAGCCCCTAGGGTGTCCTACAACATTAGGGGCTATATTAGACATGGTGGGTAATTTTCTTGCAAATCTGTTTTTCTTTTTTAACCAGCACTGTGTGTGTGTGTGTGTGTGTCTGTGTGTGTGTGTCTGTGTGTGTGTGTGTGAGAATAGGACTCAAAGGGGAAAACTTGCTATTTCATGTTACGAAATAGATTCAGTACTGAAATTGTAGAGTAAAAGGCATTAATGATTTTATCCGAATTCAGTAAACAGTGATCAAATGAAAATCAGTATTTTAACTCAACGTTCTACTATGAAAGTTCAGATTGTTGTAGTTTAAATATTAAGCTGATGCTAAAATTTATACATAAAAATAAGCAGCTAAGAGATGTTATGCTAAAGTATTGATGGTTTTTCTATGAAAGTGTGGTACTAGTACAAATAGATCACTACAAAACAAGAGTCCAGATACAGACCTGGATCTGATATGTGATGAAGGCAACATTTCAAATCATGGGGAAAGATGGATTGTTTGCGAAATGGTATTAGGGTGGCAGACTGAGGACAAGATGTTCAGCTCGATCCCGGTATTATTTCTTTTCTTTCTTTCTTTTTTTTTGAGACAGAGTCTCTGATGCCTAGTCTCAAGTGCAGTGGCATGATTTCAGCTCATTGCAATCTCCGCCTCCTGGGCTCAAGCGATTCTCCTGCCTCAGCCTCTCAAGTAGCTGGGATTACAGGCGTCCACCACTACGCCAAGCTAATTTTTGTATTTTTAGTAGAGACAGGGTTTCACCATATCGCCCAGGCCAGTCTCGAACTCCTGACCTCAGGTGATCCTCTTGCCTCCCAAAGTGCTGGGAGTATAGGTATGAGCCACTGTGCTCCTATTTGTTTTACTAAACTCAGTTCCAGACAGATGCAAGATTTAAATGTTAAAAAAAAAAAAAAATCAGGCTAACAAAAAATTGTATTTGCCTCAAGGGTGGGATAGTGGGGGCCCATACTGAGAGGTGCTAAGTGTACTCCCTACTGGAATATTCCTTGAAATTGGTACCATCTATTTCCTGTTCCAGAATTTTACTTGTAAAATTAATAATTAATTATAAAATTACTCAAAGGAATTATGAGAGAGAAATTTTTTTTTTTTTTTTTTTTTTTGGAGACCGAGTCTCACTATGTCACCAGGCTATAAAGTGCAGTGGCATGATCTCGGCTCACTGCAGCCTCCACCTCCTGGGTTCAATTGATTCTCCTGCCTCAGCCTTCCAAGTAGCTGGGACTGCAGGCGCGCACCACCATGCCCAGCTAATTTTTATATTTTTAGTAGAGACAGGATTTCATCATGTTAGCCAGGATGGTCTCAATCTCTTGACTTCATGGTCTGCCCACCTTGGCCTCCCCAAGTGCTGGGATTATAGGCATGAGCCACCACGGCCGGCCAAGAAATAGCTTTTAAATAAAATATGAAAGTCCCTTTCTATGTAAGACAAAACCCCTCAGCGTGACAGTTGTCAGACTGTGGGAATGTGACTGCATTCTCCTTGAAAAGTAATTTGACAAAAGCCATCAATTCTGAATACACAGTGTCCTTAAGCCTAGCATTTTTTCTTCTGAAAATTTCACATAGATCTTTTGGATTCCAGCTTTCATCAAAAGGACCGCCAGAATGGCTGATTTTAGAAAGGAGAGGTTCATAGGCAGTAACAGTTCGCAGACAGGGAAGAGACCTCTGGTGTGTGCCAAAGAAGGAAGGGGCATATTGGGCTTCATGCCTCACAGGGCCTGCATCACACTGGAGTCACATCTATTTAGCAGTTGGGGGCAAAGCTGTACATATTTATGAGGGGAGTCAAGAGCATGTGCAGTGGGTAAACATATGTAACATACATCCTTGTTCACTTCCAGGTGAGATTTTAGCATTAAAATGAAAAGGCGAGTTGTAGGACACAGTTTGTGTGCAGCCTCAGTGAGCTGCTGAAACTGGCTTTAAGGCCTAGAGTTGCTTATCAGAAAAAAAATGTTTGTAGGCCAGTCCTCTTCCCAGTTAAAGTTGTCCTGGTCTGGACAGAGTTAGAAGGGTCTGATATCTCCTGTTCTGAGTGACTTTAGAGCCCTAGTAATTTAGGAAGTTTCTCTGTTTCTCTAACCTTAGGGTCCATTTTAGTTGATAAAGGGGTGTCTATTTTGGTCTCTCAGATCACACCGTATTATTTACAGTACTCAAAGACTGGAAACAAGATAAATGACCATCAGCATATACTGGGCAAGTTGTAGGAAATATATACAATGGAATTTTATGGAGACAGTGTAAAAGAATATTGTGTCTATATGTGCTGATGTGCCTTGGAGAAAGTTTTATGCTGTTAAGAGAAAAAAAAAGTACTGAGCAAAAAGTAATAAAATTTAGGCCCACTTATGTGTTTAAAAACAAAAAGGATCTCTGTGCATGGGATGTTTGAGTAAATATATACAAGGAATTGTTAGTAGCATGAAACAAAAATTATAGTAAGCCATTGTTTCAGAGTTCCTGCACTAGGCCCAGCAGACCAGACCAAACCAGAACAGAGTCATCTGTGCTAATTTACTGCATCATCAAACTGAAACTTGAAGGAAGCAGATAGGTCCTAAAACAGACTGATTTTTTTTGAGAACAGGAGATTCCAGTCTACCTGAGTTAGCATAATAAGGAGTCCCCTCTGCTTTAACTTTACACAAAAGTAACGTAAACTGATGTTAACTATCACTCTTTGCTATTTTTCTCTTTCCTTATGCCCATCCTTAAAAACCCAGATTGTAGGAAGGAGGCTGCCCAGATTCATGAATCTCCAGCAAAAGCCAAGTAGATCTGTAACTAAATATGTTGTAATATTGTGTCTTTTGACAGTAGTAGTCATCTAGCATCTTAAGATGTTAGGCATATTTGTCAAATTGCATATCCTTTTACTCTGTTGGAATTGTTTTATTATACCTGTATTATTTTTCAAATTAAAAAACCTACTTAAAAATATCCAGAATCTACAAAGAACTTAAACAAATTTACAAGAAAAAAACAACCCCATCTAAAAGTGGATGAAGGGTATGAACAGACACTTCTCAAAAGACATGCAGCCAACAAACATGAAAAAAAAAGCTCATCATCACTGGTCATTAGAGAAATGCAAATCAAAACCACATTGATACACCATCTCACGCCAGTTAGAATGGGGATCATTCAAAAATCAGGAGATAACAGATGCTGGAGAGGACGTGGAGAAACAAGGACACTTTTACACTGTTGGTGAGAGTGTAAATTAGTTCAACTATGGTGGAAGACAGTATGGCAATTCCTCAAGGATCTAGGAATAGAAATACCATTTGACCCAGCAATCCCATTACTGGGTATATAACCAAAGGATTATAAATTATTCTTTTATAAAGACACATGCACACATATGTTTATTGCGGCACTGTTCACAGTAGCAAAGAGTTGGAACCAACCCAAATGTCCATCAGTGAGAGACTGGATAAAGAAAATGTGGCACATATATACTATGGAATACTATGTAGCCATAACAAAAGAATGAGTTAATGTCCTTTGCAGGGACATGGGTAAAGCTAGAAACCATCATTCTCAGCAAACTGACACAAGAACAGAAAACCAAACACCACATGTTCTCACTCATAAGTGGGTGCTGAACAATGAGAACACATGGACACAGGGAGGGGATCATCACACACCGGGGCCTGTTAGAGGGTTGGGGGATAGGGGAGGGATAGCATTAGGAGAAATACCTAATGTAGATGACGAGGTGTTGGATGCAGCAAAACACTATGGCATGTGTATACCTGTGTAACAAACCTGCACGTTCTGCATATGTACCCCAGAACTTAAAGTATGATAAGAAAAATCATTTTTAATAAAAATCTGTGCGTTAAAAAAACAGATTGCTTTAAAGCAGTTGAAGTGAATGAAATAGGTCTTTATTATCAGCATATATAATCTCAAACACCTAATGTTGAGTGGGAAAAAAAAAACTTGCAAAGAGATACATACAGTATGACATCCTTTAAGTCAGTTTCAGAAGTATAAAACAGTTGTTTGTGAATGTGGACATGTGCAGTCGAAGTATGAAAACACATAGGAATGGATACAGGTTTAGAAAAGTTGTAGTTCCTTCTGGAGAGGAAGAAAGAGAGGGCCCCAGCTGTGTCTAATAATTTCTTTGTTGCTGTTTTCAAAGTTCCTAAGCAAATATGGCAAAATGTGTTCACATCAGTAAAATTAGGTTGCTGCTGCTTTCTGTGCTTTCCTACATGTTTAAAATGAAAATATTACATATTTAAAGTTGTTTTGAATATATTTCTATTAAATTTTTTAGCAGTCCTGTTCTGTTGTGTCAGTTCATTATTGAATTGAGTCATGGTTTCCAGAAATCACAAAACTTCTCCTATTTTTTTACCCCTCTCAATAGGTTGGCAGTGGCAATGACCCCTGGTCAGCCTGGAGTGCCTCCAAATCTGGGAACTGGGAGAGCTCAGAAGGCTGGGGGGCCAAGCCAGATGGGCCTGGAGCCCAAAGAAACACAAACACTCCCGACAACTGGGACACTGCCTTTGGCCACCCGCAGGCCTACCAAGGACCAGGTGAGAAAGGTGGGAGGCCCACCCTGCCCGCCTGTGGCTGAGTGGGAGAGATGGGGAAGACCAAACTGTTTTTGCTGTTCCCACACTCAGTACAACACAGAAGACATTGTGACCACAGCATGGGAGGGGAGGATTGTCCCACACACCAAGCAGCTCCTCAGCAGACACCAACTGCGTGTCCTACAGTCGAAACACTGCCTGTCTGGAGTCAGATCCGGGGGTTCCCACAACCCCCAGCTTGGGTTCAGTTAATTTGCTGGAGCGGCTCACAACTCAGGGAAACGCTTTACTTACTACTGATAATTTATTACAAAGCAAAATTTACAGGATGCAAATAAAGAGCCAGATGAAGAGATGCATAGGGTGAGGCATGGGAAAGGGACGCGGAGCTTTCATGACCCCTGCCCCAGGTGCTCCTACATGTTCAGCTCCCCAGAATCTTTTTCGCTATAGCTCAAGGAATTTTAGGGTGGCTTCATCACATAGGCGTGATCGATTATTTATTTTTTATTTATTTTTTCAGATGGAATTTCACTCTGGTTGCCCAGGGTAGAGTGCAGTGGCGTGATCTCAGCTCACCACAGCCTCCGTCTCCCAGGTTCAAGTGATTCTTTTGCCTCAGCCTCCCAAGTAACTGGGATTATAGTCATCCACCACCACACCTAGCTAGTTTATTGTATTTTTAGTAGAGGTGAGGTTTCACCATGTTGGCCAGGCTGGTCTCAAACTCCTGACCTCAGGTGATCCACCCACCTCAGCCTCCCAAAGTGCTGGGATTACAGGTGTGAGCCACCACACCCATCTGGCATGATCGATTATTAACTCAACCTCTTGCCCCTCTTTTCTTCCTAGAGAGTGGGATGTAGAGCTGGAGCTGGAAGTTCCAAGCTTCTATTCCCAGCTTGGTCCTTCTGGTGACCAGCCCCCATCCCACCAAGAGTCACCTTGTTAGAACGAATGATGATGCCCCTACCACTCGAGAAATTCCAAGGGTTAGGAGCTCTGTGTCAGTAGCCAGGGTCAGAGACCAAATACCAGAAAAAAAGATGTACCTAGCATATCTGGCATTCAGGAAGTTACAAAGGTTTTAGGAGCTCTGTGCCAGGAACTGGGGACACAGACTAGATAGCTGTTTCTTACTTCACAGTACCACTCTGGGTCATTTAGTCAAAAATAGATATTATTCAAAAGAACTGCTTGCAGTTGCCCTTATTCACTAATAGCAGACCTGGATCCAAATGTAGATGGTCATTAACCATAAATTTATTTCAGTCTCACTTATCTGTGCAGAGTCACAGATTCAAACGCTTGCTTGGTAAAGTAAAAGCGAAGCGGGTGGTGGAGGCCGCAGAAGGCCGAGGGCCCCTGCTGTCCCCCAAGGATCTCTGCATTTGCAGGGAAGCTGAGCCCATGTTCTGATCTCCACATCTTCAGAGAGTTGACAAGTTTTGGTTATTTGTCACCTTCTCATTTTAACATCTCAGCGGTTAACACATTTGTTTTAAAATCTTGAGCCAGAGACATGTGTATGTGGATGGGAGGTAGCTCATCCTGCTGGTGTATCCTCTGCATTCACTGTTTGATCTTTTAACTCCTGTTTGACTAGGCTATGAATAGAAATACTGAGACTGAAGAGAAATGTATAGAATGGGAAACAATTCGGGAGTGAAGGGTATTTATATCTGTTCTGAAATTAAATAAGATAATCTCCCATGATTTTTGTACGATCCCTGAATCCTGCCTCCTCTGTAAGCACATTGGGCCAAAAATTAAATGTCTGTTCTAAACAACAAGGACCTCGCACATAAACCCAGAGATGGGCGCAGGTCCTGGCTCAAGGCTGGCAGTCATAGACAGGAGCTGCCTGTCAGCAGGACCAGGGTTGTGGGCTGGGTGGAAGCATTGAGAGGCTCCTGGCGTCTGGCTCTGTGTCAGTTGGCCCAAATCCTTCTCATAGTTTGTTCTTTTCCCATTTGGCATTTGTCTCTCAGCTTCTCCGTAGTGGCACTCTTAGGGTCTGACACTAAAGGACACTCAGGCCATTAGAGTGGGGGAGGACCGAGGAGGAGAGCTGACAGCACCTTATCTGATACAGGGATTATTGTCAGAATAGTAGCTACTGATGCCTGGTCATCTTCTCATTCCCTTTTCTCCCACACCCCAACCTGGTCTTTTGAATCCTCCTTGGTGCCCTTCTCTCCCCTTTATTCCTTGTGTTAAACATTTGCTTTTCACAGATCTGTTGCCCCTTTTGTCCTCCCCAAGCCTCTTGAATTAAAGGGTATTTTGCTTATTTGTGAATTTCTAAGACTAGATTTGTCAGTGTATAGGCCTCTATAAGTCTTTTCTCCTGTGTATCATTTAACATTCTTACAGTCTGCATTTATCTGAAGTTACCTGGACTGACAGCCTTTTTTAAAAAATGATCTATACTTGAGGTATACAGTAATGTTGTAATATACATGTATGTAGTGAAATTATTACTTGTCAAGCACTTAACATATCCCTCACATGGTTACCTAAGAGTGTGTGTGTGTGTGTGTGTGTGTGTGTGTGTGTGTGTGTGTGTGTGTGTGTGTGAAGAGCACCTAAAATCTACTCCCATCAGCAAGTTTCCCACATATAATGTAGTATCATTAACTGTAGTCCTCATACTACAGTACGTTAGCTCTCTAGACTTACCCTACATAACTGCAGCTTTGTACCTTTGACCTACATCTCCCTAGTTTCCCCTCTCCCTGCCCCTGGTAACCATCCTTCTACTCTCTGCTTCTGTAAGTTTTTAAGATTTTTTTAAAGACCTGTTAAAAGTTTCACATGTAAGTAAGATCCTGCGGCATTTTTCTTTCTGTGTCTGGCTTATTTCACTTAGGCAGATGTCCTTTAGGTTCATCCGTGGTGTCGCAAATGTCAGGATTTCCTTTTAAGGCTGAATAATACTCCATTTTATGTGTATACTACGGTTTCTTTATTCATTCATCCATAGCCAGACACTTAGGTTGATTCAATATCTTGGCAATTGCAAATAATGCTGCATTGGAAGTGGACATGCAGATATCTCTGTGAGGTACTGCTCTCATTTCTTTTGCATATATATCTAGGAGAGGAGTTGCTGGGTCATACAGTTGTTCTACTTTTTTATTGTTTGAGCCTCCATACGGTTTTCCATAACAGCTATGCCAATTTACATTTCCATCAAAAGTGTACAAGGGTTCCCTTTTCTTCAACCCTTCAACACCTTTACCAACACTCGTGATCTCTTGGCCATCCAGCCGAGCACGGTGACTCATGCCTGTAATCTTAGCACTTTGGGAGGTGGAGGCAAGTGGATCACCTGAGCTCAGGAGTTCAAGACCAGCCTGGGCAACATGTTGAAACCCTGTCTCTACTAAAAATCCAAAAAGTGGCTGGGCATAGTGATGGGCACCTGTAATCTTAGGTACTCTGGAAGCCGAGGTACAAGATCACTTGAACCTGGGAGGCGGAGGTTGCAGTGAGCCAAGATTGTGCCACTGGGTGACAGAGCGAGACTGCATCTCAAAAAATAAATAAATAAATAAAAGCCATCCTAAGAGGTGGGATGTGATATTTCATTGTGGTTTTGATTTCCATTTCCCTAGTGATTAGTGATGTTGAGTGCCTTTTCATAGACCTCAGCCTTTTTTTTTTTTCGGTCTTTGGGAAAATGTCAGTTTGGGTCCTTTGTCCATTTTTTAACTGAGTTTTTGTTTTTTTGTTTTTGTTTTTTTGCCATTGATTTTTGCAAGTTCCTTGTGTGTTTTGAATATTAACATGTCATCAGATGCATGCATGGTTCACAAACATGTTCTCCCAGCCCATAGGCTGCCTTTTCATTTTGTCTCCTTTGCTGCTCAGAAGCTTTTTCATTTCATGGAGTCCTGCTTGTGTTTGACTTTATTTCCTGTGCTTTTAGTGTGATATTCAAAAAAAATTGCCAAGGCCGGTGTCAAGGAGCTTTTCCCCTCTGTTTCCATCTAGGAGTTTTATAGTTTCAGGCCTTCCATTTAGGTCTGGAATCTGTTTGAAGTTGATTTTTGTGTGTGGTGTAAGACAAAGGGCCAGTTTTATTCTTTTGCATGTGGATATCTGGTTTTCATGGCGCCATTTATTAAAGAGACTGTCCTTTCTCCATTGTGTCATCTTAGTGCCCTTGTCAAAAATTAATCTGACAGCCCTCTTTAAGTTGCTTCTGATTTGTCTTTTGCACTAAAAGAATCTGTAATTCATGCCTTAAAATTGACTAATAGCCTTTACTCTTAACATCCATGTTATGCTCCTATACTATATACCCTTCTCTCCATAAAAGAGAAAATTGATTTGCCTGGTAGGTAGCTATTATCAGAAAAGTGATTTTATTTTTATTGTGGTCTTCCTTTTTAACTGATAATCTTCCATTTTCAGCTCTAGCAACTGCTGATGATGATGACTGGGATGAAGACTGGGACGGGCCCAAGTCTTCCTCCTACTTGAAGGATTCAGAGTCGCCTGACGCAGGCGGCGTTCAGCGAGGAAACAGCCGTGCTAGTGCCTCATCCATGAAAATTCCCCTTAACAAGTAAGTTGAAAGGACAGCCAGGGAACCAGGGGTTAATGCAAAGTACGTACCATACGAAGAGACAGCTGGCTTTTTCTCTTTCTAGTAATCTCCTGAGTTCTGGATATGTTCAGTTATTTCTATTTGGATTTTAACTTAGAAGCTTACTTAAAAAAAAAAAAAGATTTTTGTTTTACAAGAGAATAATTATTTTATTTAGCGATTTCCCAAATTGTTTTCATTACTTATACCTTGATCAATTGATGACATTAAGGTTTCATTGCTAATGTCACAGGAAAGCTAAAAAATAATAACTCTCTTTTAAATGTTTTACTATTTCATTAATCACTTGCTATGTGCCAGGCATTGTGCAAAATGGTTTGTATGCATTCTCATATAACCCTCATATCCCTCTGTGGTCCATAAAACCCGTTTTACTTCAGACAAACTGATGCCCAGAGAAACGCACTCAGGTGTTCCAGTCAGGAAGCCAGGCCCTCAGGCACCAAAGCACGTGTTCTTAACTCATGTGCCTAAAAATGTGGCCAAGAGCTTTGTTTTAGCTTGGGTTTCTCTTAGATTTAAAACAAAAAAAGTGGTGTCGTTTTGTGTTTTGTTTTGTTTTGAAACTGGCGTCTCACTCTGGCACGCAGGCTGAAGTGCCGTGGTGTGATCTCGGCTCACCAAACCACCTACCAGGTTCAAGCGATTCGTGTGCCTCATCCACCCAAGTAGCGGGGATTACAAGCATGTGCTACTGTGCCCAGCTAATTTTTGTATTTTTAGTAGAGACGAAGTTTCACCATGCTGGCCAGTCTGCTCTCAAATTCCTGGCCTCAAGTGATTTGCCCACCTCTGCCTCCCAAAGTGCTGGGATTACAGGCTTGAGCCACTACACCTAGCCAGAAAAAAAAGTTTTTAACAGTACTTGTAGATACCCTACTTAACAGGAAAGCATGTGAGCACCCGTGACCATGGACATACCACTGTAGGATTCTTTGGAGAGACCTCTATAAGGCTGTAGTTTATGCCAATGTAGCTTGAAGGCGATATATTAATAATTTATGACTTCCATCAGAATCTTCAAGTGCTCTTCTTCCAGTAGTCATGTTTAGTTTATTTTTCAAAATTACTAATACTTTTTTCTAATATTCCAAGTTCATGACTCAAAGCAGATATCAAAGAATATTAATCTATGTCTGGAAAAATTAAAAACGTAATGATATCTAAATAAACATCTATTTAGACATCAGGATCTAGGTCTAGATGTAATGTAATCAGTCCTACAAGTTTTCCAAAGTAAATTGAAATAGCTTCAGGTGATTAAATGAGTTCTCTTTTGACTGCACCCTTTTGCTGCCTCCTACCCAGTTTCTTCCGTTATATACTTTCATGCTTAATTGCTTGCATGATAAAATTAGTCATTCTCTGTTTTGTTAGTCAACTGTGTCTTGTTTCAGAGTCAAATTTGAAGTTCTCAATAATGGTCAGTAGTGATGTGCATCATTGTCAGCTGTTCTTTAAATGCAAATATAAAGGATATTGAAAACTCATGTAAATCAACCGCTTTTTGAAAATGAAGGAAGTAGAGAGAAAAATGAATGGCCACGTTTTCGTGGCTGATGAGTGAGGTTCCAGCTCCTGCCTGGAGGTCTCTGACTGGTTTTTGGTGCACTCCTCTGCCCCACACTTGCTCTCTGATTTGCTCATAACCTTAGGCAAGTTTCATGACCCGTTGGAACCTCAGTTTCTTTGTCTCTAAAGCAAGGAGGTTGGCTTTAAAAATTCTTTCTGCTCTAAAGTATCATTCCAGGTTGAAACCACATTATTAAAGCAGTCCTAACTTGAACCTGTGCCTCTGAGGCATCTGTCTCTCTGTAGTGCTGTGAACAGTTTAAAACCCTGTGTATTTGTATTTAACTAAACTAATGTATAAATGTGTCGCTTAAACTTAATTGTAAAAAATGTTTTTAAGTATTAGCACTTTTCCAGCAATTAATCCATTTTATATGACAGCCGTATTCTAGTCATGGAACATAAATCTTATACTAGAAAAGGAGATCTGAAATTTAAATATACTTGAGCGTTACAAGAATTCATCTTGGGCCAGGTGCAGTGGCTCATGCCTGTAATTCCAGCACTTTGGAAGGCCGAGGTAGGCAGATCACGAGATCAGGAGTTTGAGACTAGCCTGGCCAACATGGTGAAACCTCAATCTGTACCAAAAAAATAAAAATTTAGCCAGGTGTGGTGGCGCACCTGTAATCCCAGCTACTTGGAAGGCTGAGGCAGGAGAATAGCTTCAACCCAGGAGGCGGAGATTGCAGTGAGCCAAGATGGCACCACTGCACTCCAGCCTGGGCGACAGAGACTCCATCTCTAAATAAATAAGTAAGTAAGTAAGTGTTCAAGGTCAGCCTATTAATTCATTAAGCATTCAGTATGCTTCACAAACTCCTCCAGGTCCTGAAAACACAAATGCTTCCTCTGAGTTACTCTGGCTGCTCTAATAAACAACTAAATGGATAGTGGCAGTCAGGTGTAATGAATGGAATCACAAAATATGCTCAAAATGCCGAGGAAGTGTGAGGAAGACTGTACCTGAGGCTGCAGGGAGTACTTCCAAAGAGAGGATGACTTAGTCGCCAGTGACTTAAATGTACTGAGTACACGCTAGGCTTTTTACATCAATCTTTAATTCCTTTATCACCTTAGAAGGTAGGCCATTCTGGCCCCATTCTTCTCACAAGGAGTTTGCAGCTCCTAAGGCCACCCAAGTGTTGGAGTTGAAATTCAAACCGCATACCATCCAGCTCCAGGACACCTCTGGTCTCTTGTATAAGCTGTGTTTTAAAGGAATGTCTAGAGAAAGGAGACTTGAGGGCAGTTAGTCGAGAATGTAGAAGAAGACATGGCCCCTGAGAGCATCACACTGGCCTTTGGCTTGACACATGAATGAAAGGAGAAGCCGTGTGGCTGGAACTTTGTAGAAATAAGATTCCTTTTCCCATTGTAGATATTTTACTTCCTTTTTTTCTATTTACTTAAAGAAAAATTCAAAAACCCAAATCTTGTCTTTTTCAGTAGCACTTTGGATAGTGGTCCTCCAATTTTAGAAATGTCCTTTGGATACAGATTTCATTTCTGGAAACAGTCAAGTTTATTTAAGTTTTTGGTTTTTTTTTTTTTTTTTTTTTTTTAACTGATGTTCTGTAGCTCTTTACTGAGGGCCTCGTGTCAAAGGAGGGGAAGGAGAGCAGTTCTGTGACTCCGTACTTTCACCCAAATCTAAATAGAAGTGAGCCAGGTTAAATGAAGGTTAAGGATGCTCCTCCTGGTCTTCTCAGGGGCTGGCAAAGTCTCAGCACATTTTCTAGGGAGTCATTATGCTGTCCAAAGTTGAGGTAGCTCAGAGGCCTTCAGGCTGCTGATACTTCCAGAAGGCCACCTCCCCATCATCACTGCTGGAGGCCAGCAGCCATGACTCCTTGGGGTTCCAGGCCACACAGCTGACATCTTGGGAATGGGCTTGATGCAAGTGGGCTGTCAGGGAGAAGGTGGGTTGCTGTGGGTCTGAGTTGGGATCCTCCTCAAACACACGGATCGCATCATCCCCACAAGCTGTAGCCAGGCCCCTGTCAGCTGACACCAGGCAATGTCATAAATGGTCCTCGAGTGGAAGCCCGACAAAGTACAGACACATTTCCAACTGGGGTCAGAGTCACTGCACCTCACCCCTCCTGACTTGGGTGACAAACCACATGCTTGACATCCTGTGTGTGGGAGTTGAGAACACTGACACATTCATACTCATCCTCTTCATCAACTTCCCAGACCCAAACATTCTTATCTCGGCTGCAAGTGGACAAAAGGTTGCCAGATGGGCCCAAGCCACTGACTTGACATTTTCATGGCCCTCAAGAGTTGTTACACACTCAGAGTCATCCTGGTTCTTCTTGCAAATGCAAGTGGTAGCATCAAAGCTGGCAGAGGCCAGGTAATTACCGCAGGGGAACCAGGCCAGCTTCCACATGGTGCGCTGGTGGCCTTCAGAAATGACAGACTTGCAGATCTAGCTGTCACCCTCTGTGCCCCAGATGTGGATTCTCCGGTCACCTCCACACAAGGCCAGCAGGGTCCTCGCAGGGTTCCAGGCCAGGAACCAGCAGCGGGAGTCCGGGTGCGCCGGGACACGGCCCAGCAGCACCAGTGAGTCTTTCATGGCAGCCTGACACAGGGAGAGGTGGGAGGGTCAGAGTCAGCTGCGCAGACAGCAGGTCTCAAGCACGCGTCTAAGTTTTTGGGTCTTAAGTGACCTCCCCACCTCACCCTCTAGCCAAATTTATTGATTACACTTTGAGTCTCTTTACTAAGGAGACTTGTTTTCTGCTGTCATGAACTGCTTCTGCAGTCAATTCCAAAAGAAACAAATGCATATGCTGATGATCAGGACAGCCTCTTTGGGATAATTGTGGCCTCTGGAGTGAGCTTGTTGAAAGGCAACTTTAATTTGGATGTAGAAAAGCCAGCAGGTGGCTTTTGCCCCCTATGGCCAGCTCAGATTGGTGTGCTCACTACTCACCCCCCCGTTGAACCTAGGGGACATATTTTCAGGTCTGCCCTTCACTCTGTGGGGTGACGGAATATTTCAGATAACAGTCAAGCAAATAGAGCGCCTGTAAACATCACACCTTCTGGAGTCACACTGTTCTCTTTACCAGATCAAGCTTAATTAAATGCCTAATTGGCCATTGAACAATCTGATTACATTAGGTTTCTTTTACCACAGTTTCCTAGCATGTGAAAGACAGGACAAAGTGTAAATTAAGTAAATGTGGACAAGAGTTGTAAAATTCTTGAAAGACTTAAGACTCACAAACATTTATATTCATGATTAGATTTCCTGGATTTGCAAAACCTGGCACGGAACAGTATTTGTTGGCCAAACAACTAGCAAAACCCAAAGAGAAAATTCCCATCATTGTAAGTTTTTTCACTTTTGTTTGCTTTCTTTCTGATTAAGCTCTTTTGTAATACTGTACCTTAAAGCTAAGCAGGTTATTCATCTTTTGGAAAGTATTTTAAATATATTTAATGCCCTAAGTAACTGATAAGATCTGTTAGTTTTGTAGTATTGAAGATAATTAGCGCAAATAATGCCTGTCATTATGTTGTTTATTCTTTATCTTTCAGACTTTTAGTATTGAACACTCATAATACATATTGTTTTGATCATTTTTTTCTAAAGTGTCTTGAAGTGTATTTTACATACTGTTTTTCTGCCAGCCCTATATGTTTAATGAACTCAAGTCAAGTATTTAGGTTTTTTCCCTCGTAAAGTACATGTATGTTATTAGAATAAGGTGCCCTTTCAGGGATATTGGTAATAGTGTTTTTTTCCAGTAAACCAGCTGTCAAATTGAGTTAAGGAGCTTCCAGATAGAAGCTGGGAGTTAAGAACATCATTAAGAATATCTGTCTTAAAATTACGTGGTTATTGCATAACGTGACACAAGCCCTTTGGTTTCATTCCACATTTTGATCAGTGATAGATTCTCTGTCTAGGTGGTATTTAGTTGTAGATTCCCAAATGAAATTCTGGAAAAGAGAACTGTAGCTGTCTTCTGATCCTGTTGACTTACCCCTGTAACAATCAGATTGGGAACAGGGGGAAGCCTTGAGTGTTCTCACCCTGGACCCAGTCAAGGATAAGGAAACATCTTGTCTTATTCTGTAATCTTTGGAGACGTGATAAAATTGCAGGAATAGTGTCAGATTCTCTAATTATTTGTCCCTACATCTTGGAACCCTTCAGACTCAAGAGCTGTATAACCAAGAGCCTTTGTTATGCTTTTTCCTTCAAAGCAAATTTAGGGTAATTAACTTCTGAGTACTTATGTTAAAGATTTTTTTCCTGTTTTCTCTGGACTTTAAAAAAAAATGAACATGTACCATTATTCTTTTCATTACATTTAAAACTCTGCAAAATCAAGAGCTCACAGCTCTGCCTCAGATTCTTTGTCCCGAGCACGCAGTGGTGGTACAGAGCTAATGGTCCCAGCCTTTCATTGACCTGCAAGTTTTAGGTAGAACTGGACCCATTAGTAGGCAGGTCTGCCTGTATGGGCTTTTTACATGGAAAAAGCTGAGGAAAGCCACCATGTCTTCAGGAGGCCCAGAAAAAGCTGAGACTCTCTTTGCTCTAAAAGTGCAAACCTTGTCCACTCATGAAACAGAGCCCCATAAAACTAGGCCTTAGCCAAGCCACAGTTGCTGCTCTCAGCCCACGCACGGAGGGAGTTCCCAAAAGTCATCTCCTCTGCAGCTTTCAGGTCGTTTCTTGGATCTGAGCTCTCTCTGAGGGTGTTACAGTCATTTATTCTCAGAGATTTTCTTTTTAGTCTCTTTTTAAACTACTCTTATCCTTGGACTAGGACACCTTTCTGACCTAACAGACTCTGGACTTTTATATCCCAATCCGCTTTTCCCATCTTTCACTTAAATAAATAAATATATATGGCCAGGTAAAGTGGCTCACACCTGTAATCCCAGCACTTTGAGAGACTGAGCTGGATAGATCACGAGGTCAGGAGTTCAAGACCAGCCTGGCCAAGATGGTGAAACTTTGTGTCTACTAAAAATACAAAAATTAGCCAGGCGTGGTCGTGGGTGCCTGTAATTCCAGCTACTCAGGAGGCTGAGGCAGAGAATTGCTTGAACCCGGGAGGTAGAGGTTGCAGTAAGCCGAGATTGTGCCACTGCACTCCAGCCTGGGCAACAGAGTGAGACTCCGTCAAAAAAAAATACATGTGTGTATATATATATATGGACTGAGTATACTTTTTTTTCTTTTTATGTCTGTCTGGCCTTGCCTCTCTGAGATCTCAACCTAAACAAATCTCTCTTCCTTCAGCCCAGTCTGCGTGATTTTTCTCATTACCTTCTTACTGTACTTTCTCAAATCTGCAAGAATAAAACCTGTTCTCTATATTATTTCATTCTCCTTGAATCTCTGAATGAATTCCCTTCCTAGAAGTAGTGGTCCTTTTGCAGTTTATTCTATTCCTAGATTATAACTCAATTATTTTTTGTTTTTAAGCCAAGAAGATAGATAACATTCTCAGTATAATAAGGACTTCTGTTGCTCTGAAATGTGCTTCGATAAGATCTGCTGTCCTGCAGTCTGAATCTCTAGAATCGATCTGTCATTGTGATCAAAGTTTCTGAAATGAATGTGCCAGCAAACAGCTTGAGACTGCTGGTGACTCAGGGAGTGACTCCAGGAGCTGTACATGAGCTCTAGCATCCAGGTTCCTCTGCATCTGCCTTCATGGCCTTGGATGCTGTTTTAAATAAGATGAAAAAACCAGGTTTGAGACAGCAGACCTGTTGTCACCTGGCAATGCCTAGCAGAAATGATCCTCAGGCTCAAAACTTACACACGAGATCTCTACATCCCCATCTGGAATTTAGCTGGTTTCCCTTCCTCACCTCCCACCGCAGCTAAAACCCCGGCTAACTAGTGTTAGCCTCACCTGAATTTTTGAACTTTTGCCCCTAGTCACAGATAGCAGAGAAGGCCAGTGGGAAAGGAACAGAGGCCTCCCCTCTTCAGGCAAGCCTTGCCCAGGTGGGCATGATTCCTGGGGTTGGAAGTGAGCCAGACCACTGTGCATAGGCATAGCAGTCCCTGGAAAAAACAGCTAGCCTGGTTCTTGCTTTGAGACATAGTACTTCCGCATGCCCCCCATGCCCACCCCCGACCTTGCCACTAGTAGTAAAACAATGGCTCTCAGGCCCTGGCCAGTCTGATGAGTCACTGCTGTGAGCCAAAACAATGCTACTCAAAAGTATGGTCCACAGACCAGTTGTCCATCTGAAAACTGCTTGTTCCTGATCCACCATGAGATAGGTACAGAACATGAGAGTATTTAGACAACTTGAGGGCAATTTGGTATTGTTGAAAAATCACAATGTGTAATGTTTCACCAAACTATGAGTTTGTGATAGATTGGAAAATTTTAAAAACTAGTTCTTTATCACATTTAGCTTGAGACAGCTAGACTAGAAAGAGACAAAGAGACATTGTGTTGTAACCAGCACTCTCCTGAGGGAAGGGAAGCTGGTATCTCTCCTCCATGGGCTGAGCTACCCACATAGGAGCAGAAGTGTTGTCCCACAGGTGTGTTCTTTAAACATATATCTAACAGGAACAGAAACCGTTGAACCATTTATGTTACTTCTCAAAGAGGAACAAGAATGGCCCTCCAAAGGACTTCTCATTCTGAAAAGAATTACTTGCTGATGTACATCAATTGTATTTATTATTTTTATTTTTGCCATGTAACAAAATTAATTCTTTCTGGAACATTGCATAGGTTGGAGATTATGGCCCCATGTGGGTTTATCCTACCTCTACATTTGACTGTGTGGTAGCAGATCCCAGGAAAGGCTCCAAAATGTATGGTCTGAAGAGCTACATTGAATATCAGCTGACACCTACTGTAAGTGTCCACATTATCAAAAGCAAAATCATGTTTGCATCACTGATTGCAGCTTGCCGTTTTCTTCATGTTCTGGAGTTGGCATTGATAACCTTTTCTCTTCCCCTTATTTTGTAGAACACTAATCGATCTGTAAACCACCGATATAAGCACTTTGACTGGTTATATGAGCGTCTCCTGGTTAAGTTTGGGTCAGCCATTCCAATCCCTTCACTTCCAGACAAACAAGTCACAGGTGAGTGTGTTTAATGCTAAACTCAGGATGACAAATAAAAAGACTTCAGTTAGATTATCCTCCTGTAAGTCAGTGATAGCATTTTACATCCTGTAGAGCAGCAGGATGTAGGAGTTGGAAACAGTAATTAAATTCAGCTATGAAGAGAGAACCATAGCATGTAGTACATACATATATCTGGAAGTTGCCTAAACATCTAATAAGAACATTTAATGTGCAAATGAGAGGTCTTGGTATGTGTTTTGAATTCCAGCAGAGTCATCGTCTTCATTGCGGTACCATTTCCTATAAAAGAAATATTTAAAATATTTAAATATTTCACATTTAAAGTATGTGAAAAGGGACACCTGAAGAAATAGAAATGAATGATTCAAATAGCCTAAAAAGGAAATAAAAACATATGACCCACATACTGCAAACAGGTTATACAGATTGAGCTGCATCATTTCATTAGATGAGTGAGTGCTGGCCGGAGAAGCCACAGAGCTGCTAAGTATTAATGAAGGAAGAAGCTGCCCCGTTTTCTACTTAGTTTGATTATTACCCTCTCTCTTTTCTTATTTTTTAAAAGTGCCACATTCCTCCCCCGCCCCCGCCACTCCACCCCAGTCTTTGGTAAGTAACCCATGGTGTTACTGGAGCACCTTGTGGGTATGCAGGTAGAAAGGGTTTGTTTCTGTGTCTGGGAATTGTTTTTGTTTTTAATCTCCAGCCTAGGGTAGACTCTGGTACTCTGTGTAGGCACTCAGGGACCCAGCATGTGTGTGTTAAAATAAAGGTTGTGAAGAAACAGATTTAAAAGTTAAGCAGAGTTTTAGTATATTGCTAGAAAATGTTCACATTCATGAATTAGTGAAAATAGAAAAGAGTAGGTCGAGGATGTGAGGACGTCTTAAAAGATCAGAGCCAGAGAGGCCTGTAAGAGATAATGAAGGAGATGTGAAGAGGCTCACCTGAACCCAGGGAAAAGAAACATGGAGGGATGAAGGAAAGATTCTTTCCCCAAAGGTCAGGGAAGACCAGAGGCGGTGGAATTCTCACTGCACTTGCAAGAGTCAAGATGAACAGTTCAGGGAGGGCCTGTGACTTCACAGCCAGGTGGTAATGCCAGATGGAGACATGTCAGCACTGCGTGGGGTTTGCCCCACGTGTGCCTGGACACTTCCTGAGTGCTTCTCGTCTGTCCTCACAGATAGCAGTTTTCATCTTCACTTTATAGATGAGGAAAAGGAAATCCAGAGACATTAAACAGGTTCCCCTCTGTCTTGCAGAAAAAGGAATTTGAATCTGATCCCACAGCTTACTCTGTTCATGTTAACATGTGGACTAATCTTTCCCTAAAATTAGCATTCATACAATGAGTAAATTACTCTCCTTAAAACATTGCTCTGTATTTTACTTTGTCTTATGTTCATTTTTCTCTGAGTGTTTTGTGGAGATGGAAACTTTTGTTTTTGATTTTGATGTTTGGAAAACTTAAGTTTCAAATTGTCATAGCAAAATGGAAAATGGGACTGCACTGCTGAGAAACACATCCCACAGCCCCCAGGTGACACTCGAGTGGTCCCTCATGGTGCTGGGGCTATGGAGTGACAGCCAGACAGCCATGGGCTACTGCTGCCTTCTGCCCAGAGGCGCTGACTGCACTCCTACTTCTGACCCAGCTCAGACACTTACTATACCTCCTTTTGTCATCCTTAGGCTTTCCATCAGCTTTCTTTTTAAAAATACAGATTTCTTTCCATGAAAACTTAAGTTCTGCCTTTTAAAATTATAGTCTGTTTCCTTGAATTATGTACTCTCCTTTATCAACTTGGTTAGCACAGTGTGTGCTCCATAGTGTTTAAATACATGGATTAATGGCCTATTTCAGGATTGTAGGAAATTCTCAATTCTTCTAGATTTTAATACATTGTTTATTCTGAATGGGATAATTCAGTCCTCTTTTAAAGCTTCAGAGAGTCATGGTTCTCCTTTCATACTAAGGTTTGTTTAAAAAAAAATAAGTTCAGGCGTGCAGCCAGGGGAATGCCACAGAAAAGCAAGAAAGCAGCAGCCCCTCAGTTAAAGAAAGTTGAGCTTTGATTCACTGACCGGGATGTGAGCCAAGGAAGCCCAAGAACACAGAAGGACTCTATTCCCCTCTCACTGGTTTCCTCCTGCCTGTGATGCCGACAGATCATTATTGTATAAGAGCTCCCCTCTAACTTCACTACGGGAGGAAAAAAAGGAGTGATTAGTGGATGATGCGATGACATTTCTGTGGACCCAGTAATTCATCCATGAAAAATGTACAGTTAAGATTTCTTTGTTTTGATATTATTCTTTATGGAGATAATATTGAATGAATATGGTTTTATTCCTGTAACCAAACTGATGTATTTACATACTTAGTGAAAACCTTAGTAAGGTTCATTCAAAACAGGGAAATAAAAGTTCCTCCTTTTTTTTTAATTCTCTGCAACTTGATCTGAAAATCCTACCAAGTGTAAAATTACATCAGAAGTCATAAGCTTAGAGATAAACCAGCTATGTCAGAAAATTTTCACAAGAATAATTTTTCAATAAAACAAGAATCACTAAATTTCAACCAGTGATTGGGTAATGAACTCTGGGTATAACTCACCTGGCCATAATGGGGAGTTCATCGTATCCCAGGTTCATGCTGGCTTTCCAAAGGATGGGAGGTGGGTTGTCTTCTTTCCAAGGCACGAGGCTTTGTTTCTGCTTAATCTACTCCTAGTAAATGCAAAGTTTGAAATGCTTTAGTACACAATGTCTAGACTCAATTGTTCTGTTCAAGTCTACGTTTTAGATGATAAAAGTTTTTGATATGTAGGTGTATAATATCTATATATTTTTAATATATTTATTTTTTATTTTGGAGACAGGGTCTCACTCTGTCACCCAGGCTGGAGTGTAGTGGCACTCTCACAGCTCACTGCAGCCTTGACTTCCTAGACTCAAGCTCAAGTTATCCTCCCACCTCAGCCTCCTAGGTAGCTGGGATTATAGGTACATGCCACCATTGCCTGGCTATACTCATAATTTCTAAAAAAAAAAAAAAAAAATTCAGGTTTTTTTTTTTTTTTAATTTTATTTTTAAACTTAGGTAAATTCACTCTTAAGTATGCAGTTCTGAGTTTTAATAGCTACCACTGCAGTCTTGCAACCACCACTACATTTCGTGGTAGGGAACAGTTCCGTCACCTCCCCAGGTTCCCTCGTGCTGCCCATTACCCTAGTCCTAACCATGGCAACAGCTGATGTGTGCTTTGTGTTCATAATTTTGCCTTTTCTAGAATGTCGTTATAAATGGAAGCATGCAGCATGTAGTCTTTTGATTGTGGCTTTCATTTAGCATAATGCATTTGCAGTTCATCCATTTCGTTGTCAATAGTTTATTCTTTTTATGGCCAGTAGTATTCCAGTGTTTAGATATACCATAGCTTGTTTGTTCATGCACTCACGGAAGGACATTTGAGTTTCCAGCTTTTGGCACTGATGAATAAAGCTTCCATAAAAATTTGCATACAGGTTTTTGTATGACCAGTTTTCATTCCTCTTGGGTAAATAGGAGTAGAAAGACTGGGTCATTTGGCAGGTATGTGTTTAATGTTTAAGAAATTGCCAGACTGTTTTTCAAAGAGGCTATACCATTTTGGAATCCTCAACAGCAGTGTATGAGAGTATCACTAGTTCCACATCCTTACCTGCACTTGGTAGTGTCAGGTTTTCCTCATTTTAACCAACCCTATAGGTATGGAGCATATCTCAGTGTGGTTTTGATTTGCATTTCCTGACGGCGAATAGGGTTGAGCATCTCTTCATGTGCTTATTTCCCATCTGTGGATCTTAGGTGGTGAAGCCTCCATTCAGATCTTGTGCTCATTTTTTATCAGTCTGTTTTCTTATTGTTGAAACCTGAGATTTTAAAAATATATATATTCTAGACACACGTTCTTTGTTAGATTCGTGGTTTGCAAATAACTTGTCACAACTGTGGCTTTGCTTGGCTTGTCATTTTCTTTCTTTTCTTTTTTCTTTTCTTTCTTCGACAGGATCTCACTCTGGTCACCCAGGCTGGGGTGTGATGGCACCATCTCAGCTCACTACAACCTTGATTTTCTGGACTTAAGCAATCTTCCAGCCTCAGCCTCCTGAGTAGCTAGAACTATAGGCTCTCATCAGCATGACTTGCTAATTTTTTGTGTTTTTGGTAGAGACAGGATTTCACCATGTTGCCTAGGCTGGTTTCGAAGTCCTGAGCTCAAGCAATCTGCCCACCTCGGCCTCCCAAAATGTTGGGATTAGAGGCGTGAGCTACCACACTAGCCTTGTTATTTTCTTAACAGTGCCTTTTGTGTAGCAAAGTCTTTTAATTTTACTGAAGTCTACTGTATCAGTTTTTCTTTCATAGACTGTTCTTGAGTTGTGATGGCCAAGATCATTTCACATTTTCTTCTAAAGGTTTTATAGTTTTAGGTTTTCCATTTAGGTCTTTGATGGATTTTGAGGTTATTTTTGTGTAAGGTGTGTAGTGTGGTGGAACTAGTGCATTTTTTTTTCGCATTGAGATACCCAGTGGATCTCACACCATCTTTTGGAACGACAGGTCTGTTCTTCATTGATTAGAAAGATGTTTGTAAAAGAAAAAATCAATTGACTGTATTTGTAGGCTTATTTCTGGATTCTGCTCTGTTCCTTTGATTTATGTGTCCATACTTGTGCCGGTACTACACTGTCTTGATTTGTGTAACTTTATGGTAAGTCTTTAAATCAGGTAGTGTGAATCCGCCAGCTTGGTTCCATTACAACATTGTTTTGGCTGTTCTTTTTCTTTTGCCTTTCCTTGTAAATTTAATTGTCAGTTTGTAGATATTTATAATCATGCTGGAATTTTTATTGGAACCACATTGATTCTTTACATTAATTTTCACATCTTGATATCTCATCTTCTTATCCATGTATAGAAATATATTTGATTTTCATTTGTGTTTTATAGTCTTCAACATACAGATTCTTCATATATTTTGTTAGATTTATAGGTAAAAATTTCAGGCCGGGCACGGTGGCTCACACCTGTAATCCCAGCGCTTTGGGAGGTCAAGGCAGGTAGATCATCTGAGGTCAGGAGTTCAAGGCCAGCCTGGCCAACATTGTGAAACCCCATCTTTAAAAAAGTAATAATAACAAAAACTATCCAGGCGTGGTGGCATGCACCTGTAGTCACAGCTACTCCGGAGGCTGAGGCAGGAGAATTGCTTGAATCCAGGAGGCGGAGACTTTGTCTCAAAAAAAAAAAAGATTTCTATGTAAGAATTTCACTGGAGAGTTGTATTATAAATGGTACTATTTGTTTTTTAAATTTCTGTTTTCTAGTTGTGTATTGCACATAGAGATACAATTGATTTTTGTATATCTACCTTTTATGTGTGGCCTTGCTACACCCAGTAGGTCCAGGTGCTTTTTGTGGGTATGGATTCTTTTTTTTTTTTTTTTTTGTCTTTTCTTTTTTAATGTAGACGATTATGTCAACTTGGAATAGAGAGTTTTATTTCATCCTTCCCAATCCATGGGGCTTCTATTTCTATTTTTGCTTTATTGCACTCGCTAGGACTTCCTGTACGCTGTTGAATAGAAATGGTGAAAGCAGTCATCTTTGCCTTATTCCAGATCTTAGGACAAAACATTCGGTCTTTCACCACCATGTATGATGTTAGCTGTAGGTTTTTTTGTTAGATGTACTTTTATCAAGTTAAGGAATTTCCCTCCTGTTTCTAGGTTGCTGAAAGTTTTCGTTCATGAACAGATACTGAATTTCGTTTTATTTGTGTGTCCATCGAGTGATTGTATGGCTTTTCTTCTGCTTTTAATACAGTAAATCATATTGATCAGCTTTCCACTGCTGAACGAGCCTTACATGCCTGGAATAAACCTCACTTGATGGTGATAGATTATTCATATATATTGCTGGATTCAATTTGCTAGTATTTGGTTGAGGATTTGGTTCATGATGATGATTAGTCTGTAGTTTTCTTGTAATATCTTTGGTTTTAGTATCAGGGCAATGCTAGTCTCATAGGATGAGTTTGGAATATTCCCTTCCTTTTTATATTCTGGAAGAGATTGATACTGTTCTATAAATGTTTGATAGAATTCACCACTGAATAATCTGAACCTGGAGTTTTCTTTGTGGAAAGTCTTTAACTATGATTTAATTTCTTTAATAGATATAGGACTATTCAGGCTATCTCTTCTTCAGTGAGCTTTGGTAGCTTGGATCTTTAAAGGAAATTGATATATTTCATATAAGTTGTTAGGTGTAGTTTTAGAGTTGCTTGTCATATTTCTTTGTACTTTTAAAGACATTTGGGTCTGTAGTGATATATACTGCTTCATTTCTGATTGTTATCATTGTTACCTCTCTTTTTTCCTTTGGTTTTATTGATTTTTCTCTTTTCTATTGTATTGTTTCCTGTGCTTTTATCATTTCTCTCCATCTGCTTGGTGTTTGAGTTTGATTTCCTCTTTTTCTAGTTTCTTAACATAGAAACTTAGATTATTGTTTTGGATATTTCTCCTATCACAAGGCATCAAATTTTCCTCTAAGCACTGCTTTTGCTGCATTCCATAAAGTCTGATATATTGAGTGTTGATGTTCATTCAGGTCAAAATGTTTTCTAATTTTTCTCATAAGTTCTTATTTGATCCATAGGTTATTTAGAAATATAACTATATCTCAGTATCCACGGGAATTGGTTCCAGAACCTCCCACAGATGCCAAAATCCGTGGATGCTCAAGTACCTGATATAAAATGCTGTAGTATTTGCATATAACCTGTGCATATCCTCCCATATATTTTAAATCATCCCTAGATTCTAATACCAAATACAATGTAAATGCAATGTAAATCATTGTTATACTGTATTGTTTTGAGAATAATAACAAAGGAAAAGTCCATACATATTCATTACAGAAACATTTCTTTTCCTCAAATATTTCCAATCTGAGATTGGTTGAATCCATGGATGCAGAGCATGGGGAGACGAGAACTAGCTCTGTTTTTAATTTCCAAATATTTGGCCATTTCTCAAATTTTTTTCTTTTGACCTCTAGTTTTATTTTATTATGTTCAAAGAACATACTTTACATGATTTTTAGTCCTTTTACATATATGAGACTTGTTTTATGGCTTAGCGTATGGTTTGTACTAGAGAATATTCCATGTGTGCTTCAAAAGAGAATGTGTCTATAGCAGTTGGGTGGAGCATTTCATTCATGCCAGTTAGGCTGGGTTGATAGTGTTATTCAGGTTTCTATATCCTTGCCAGTTTTCCTTCTAGTTCTATCTATTATTGAGTATCGAGTATTGAAATTTAACACTATTATTGGTGGACTATCTCTCCTTTTAATTTGTCGTTTTGTGTATTTTGAGGCTCTCTTGTTAAGTAGACATACGGTTTGTAATATCTTCCTGATGTAGTGATTCTTTTATCATGACGTGTCCCCCATTGTCTCCCGTAAGATTTTCTGTGTTAAAATGTACTTGTCTAATACTAATATAACCACTTCACTTCTCTGATGGTTACTGTTTATATGGCATATTTTTTTCTCATCCATTTACTTTTAGTATATGTGTGTCTTTGAAACTAAGCTATTTCTCTTTATAGGCAAGGTAGTTGGATCTTAGTTTTTTTTATCAAGTCTGACAATCTCTGCTTTTGATTGGAGTTTTTAGGCCATTTGTATTTAATATAATTATTGACATGGTTAGATTCAAATTTGCCATGTTGTTACTTGTTTTCTGTGTCTTGTTTGCTTCTTTTTCCTCCTTTACTGCCTTTCCTTTGTATTAAATAAATATTTTACTGTATGTCGTTTTAATTCCTCTCATCGTTTAAACTAAAATTTTAAAGTGATTTTCTTAGTGGTTACCTTAAGGGATATAATATGCATCTTTTTTTTAACATCACAGTACACTTTAGATTAATACTAATTCCAGTAAAATACAGAAACTTTTCTCCTACAAAGCTCTATTTCCTTCTCTAATTTATACTATTATTTTCATGTGTATTACATCTGTATATTATGCATCCAACAATAGAGTGTGATAATTACTGCTTTCTTCAGTCTTGTTTCTTTTAAAGATGCTAAGGAAACAAATTAGAAGAAATATATCTGTAGAGTCTTTTTACATTAACCCTTATATTTCTGGTGCTGTTTGTTTCTCTCTGCAGATTCAAGTCACCATCTTTAGTAATTTCTCTTTAGCCTGAAGGACTTCCATTAATACTTCTTGTAATGCAAGTCTGTTATCATTGAATTCTCTCATTATTTATCTGGATATGTCTTTATTTTTAGCGGATAGTTGTACTGATCTGGCTCCATTATGTCAAACAGCAAGTCAGCTGTTAACGCTATTTATCTCACACGCCTACACCACTACATGTGATCAGTCGTTTTTCACTTGCTACTTTCAAGATTTTGTCTTTGTCTTTCAGTAGTTTAACTGTCATATCTAGTTGTGAATCTCTGTATTTATCCTACAGATACAGACTGTGTCGAGGTTTGTGGAGCTTCTTGGAAGTGTACATTAATTTTCCATCAAATTGAGGTGTTTTCTGCCATTATTTCTTCAAATATTTTTTGTCTCTCTCTTCTTCCTCTGGGATTCTCATTACAAGTGTTTGATGTGCTTGATGGATTCTAATCTGTGTTCATTTTACATTTCAGTTTTTTTTCTCTCTGTTCTTCATATTCTTTTGATCTGTCTTCAAATTCGCTGGTTTTTTTTTCTTCTGCTATCTTAAACCTTCTGTTGAGCTTTATCTGCAGTGGATTTTTAATTTTAATTGCTATACTTTAAACTCCAAAATTTCCATGTGATTCTTTTTTGGTAATTTCTCTCTCCTTGAAACTCTGTGTTGATCTTCTGTCATATTTTTCTTTAATTTTTTAGACTTCCTTTAGTTCTTCAAACATCTTTATAGAATCTGCTTTATCTGCCACATCCTTTTTTTCTGCTGAATTCAACATGTGAGGATACTCAGAGATAGTGTCTATAGACTGCTTGTTTTTTTCTCAGTATGGGTCATATCTTGCTATTTCTTTGCATATTTCTTAATTTTTTGTTGAAAACTGGACATTTTCGAGAATATATTTTAGCAACTCTGGATTCTGAGTTTACCTCCCTGAAGGTTGTTGTTTCTCCTTTTTGTTTGTTGGTTAAGTAACCTGCCTAAGATTACATCTCTGAAGTCTGTCTCCTTGGCAGTTCAGTTATTGCTATGTTTGTTTATTTTTATTATTTTTACATTGCCTTCCCAGGGTTTTCTCCTGTGTCTGTGTGGATTGGTGTAAGCCTATGATTGATTGACAGAGGTTGTGCCCAACCACCTCGGGCCACTAAGGCTTCTGTTCTCTGTTGATGTAACTAACTCTCTGTAACTCATCCAAAGCTCAGGTCATTTTCATGTTGCCCTGGCTTTTACTTTCTACCAGACCCTTTTGTGTCTCCTTTACTTGTCTGTATAGCCTCAGAGTTGGCCAGGATTGTATGCCTGGTCTGGACCCTCTCTGGTCTCCACTGTTGATGCACGCAGCCTCAGCCTGGGATATGCATAGTTTGACCTTGGCTGTCAGGGCTGTTGGCCCTCCCCATTCATCTGTCTCTGAGATTGTCACGGCCACTGACACCACCATTGAACATGGGCATCTCCCATCACTCCAAGTCAAGTGAGCCTCCTGCCCTACTGGAGAAGCTGCAGCTGCCCATCTTCACAGCCCGCTCCGCCCTAATGGTACCTCCATGTGGAACACGTGTGAGGTGGGGTGGCACACAGGCTGCAAGTCCGGGGGAGACGGGAGCAGCCTCCTAACACCACAGATTTCCACCGTTGTCGCCTGAAGTTCAGTTCTTCTCAGATGGCCGTTTGCCTTTTGTTGATTTCTAGAGCACTGATATGGTTGTTTTTGTCAATGTTGTTCAGTTTTAGAGTTGCTTTTGGGGGGTAGGGTTAGTTGATCTCTCTATGCCGTAGCTGGAACTTCTATCACTACAAGCCTTTGAACTAAGTAATTTTTGTTTGTAGGTCTATAAACATTCTCGGTGTTCACTTGATGTTTGTTATGCCAGCCTTGTCAAGCTGACTTTCTACTTTTAAGACAGGAAGAACCACTCATTAAACTGTTTCAGTATGATCATAAGTTCTGGAACAGCAGCTTACATTATTGCATTCATGGAAAAATTCCTTTGCTATTTCAGCTTAAGTAATTTAAAATACATGGAGGAAAAAAGCTACAACCTTGGGTTACTTTTCATAATGCCAAATTTAAACTTGTATATATGTAATTTATATTGCATTTCATTTTTATAATATGCAACACATTTATATATATTTTATATATTGCAACACATTTTTATAATATGGAAATGTCAGGTGGTTTGTAAGAATGACATGAAATTCCACTTACCACTCCTTTCTTGCCGATAGGACTTCATGTGGTCACACAGAAACTGGCCTGTTCACTTACAGGAAAGACACAGGTTTTTATGTTGAGATAAGATTTATTTTTTTTTTCAGTACTTTAGGGGTACTTGAAGAAAATAGCACTTTGAGGCTGTCATTATTCTTGTCACAAAGGCTTTGTGAATATGTTAAATTGGAATTACATTCTTAAAAACTGAAGTCTGTTGCACCTTACCTATGGGTCTTTGAGCACTCATTGTGTTGCTTGTTTTTTAGATTGGTGAAAAATCACCACGGTTTACTTTTTGCTCAATAGCTTTCTACCAAGTAGCCAGTAGCCATAGAAACAGTTTTTCAGTTACAAGGTAGACAGTAATTCATTTTAGACGAAGTTGTGTGTCATTCTTACGGTGTCTCTTGCAGGTCGCTTTGAAGAGGAATTTATCAAAATGCGCATGGAGAGACTTCAGGCCTGGATGACCAGGATGTGTCGCCATCCAGTGATCTCAGAAAGTGAAGTTTTCCAGCAGTTCCTAAATTTCCGAGATGAGAAGGTAGGACATCATATTAATGTGACATCAGAGAATATTGAGAGTTACGTTCACACCAGATTTCGTTCTGAAAAGAGTTAAAATTTGTTGGTTAGTTCTTTCTCACTTCTTCCAATGACAGTGAGGGGACAGAAACCTAAATCCCCACCATAGGAAATTTGTCTCGTTGTGTGAAGAGCTGCCTGCCAGAAGGGCTTCCCCCTACGCTGGGAATCGGTTAGCTCAGGGTGGGCAGGGGCAGGGTGAAGGATGTAATAGGGTCAGCAGTTTTGCCCTAGATGTTTATCAGAATAGGAGGATAGGCCCCAGACTCTGAAGGTATTATCAGCATGAAGTAAGGGGAGGAGTGAACAGTTTTCCCAGTCACACTGCCCTTACGATGTAATAGCATGATGACAGGAAAGGGAGAGGCAGAGATGAGCTGTTCTTCCCAGAGTCGGGCCGTTTTCATCGCTGTAATGGTGAGGCCAAAGTCAATGCTGGCCTCTCTCTCTGCCTGCCCCTGTGGCCAGTTAGTCTGCCAGTGGTCATCTGTTCTTCATTAAAATCAAGAAGTTGGCTGCCTGACATCTCATAACTGGAAATAGTTTTCTTTCTCAGTAAGCATTTACTGTACTCCTTATTGTATCATTTTATTCTCTAAAGATGTTTCTTCCACAGTTTCTTTCAAAAAATACTGCATATCTTAGAAATGTCCTAAAGAATAAAAGCAGGAGTTGGCTGAGAAGCCACAGCAGACACTAAAGCTCACAGGCCACAGCAGATGCTAAATAAATTATCAGCCTGGGAAATAAATTCTGAAGCTGTTTTTGTCTTTAATCAAATAACAGAATATCATCTACCCTCTTGGAATTTTGAGAGGTTAACTTGCTAAACTTCTTTGTAGTACTTTTCCCTTGTTGAAGTGAACACACAGGAAGTTTTAAATATTAGGGCTGTGTCTCGTTGTCTTTGTGAATTTGTATATATCACAGGTCTCTTCACCATGTCTTAGGAATTTGTGTATTTCCATGTCTTACAAATTTGTGAGGTAGGATTCTCAGTCACCCTATGTATGTCATGTAGCTATTTGGTAGTAAAAGTAAGTTCTTTGAATTCGGTAAATGTTTTTGTCACTTTGTAGTTACAGAAACTACAGGGAACTGCCTCCGAGTTTGTTGCCTTCCTGGTTCCCACAGGACTTTAACCAGGGCTTATTTGATAGATTTTCCGAGGATTTGATTTAGAAAGCACTTCTGGAGGTCATGTTTTATACATGGTGGAGTTTAAGAATAACAAATCCTAGACATCAGTTGTGTTGTTTTCTTTTAAATGACTGCCACCTTCAGAGAGTGATCAACTTGTCATACAAGTGGTATGAGAGAAAAAAGAAAAAACATGGAATCAGGGCACTTGACTTGTGCCCACTAGCTCCACTTTTAACTGTCTCTGTGATCTTAGTGAAGGTATTTGATCTCTTTGGTCCAGAATTTCCCTACTTGCTAAGTGACAGTGTAGAACTACATAGAAGCAATGATTCTGTGGTAAGTAGCAGCTCATGTAAATAAATGGTGGACACAGAAACCCCCAAAGAATCTACAGATAAATTATTAGAAATAAGTGGTTAGTAAGGTAGCTGGATACAAGACATTGCATATTTATCAGCAAAAACAGAAACTGAAAACCTAGGGGGAAAAATCTAGTTTGATGTTATTTGATACTACAGTAACATCAAAAGTATCGCATATCCAGGAATTAATACAAGAAGATGTACAAAAGATCTACATAGAAAACTATGAAACATTTTTGAGAAAAATAATAGAAGACGTAAATAAATTTTCTAACACTGTGTCTCATGGACTGAAAACAGTAAAGATGTCATATGTAGAAAATCAGAATGCTAAGAATAGCCAGGATGCTCTCGGGAAAGGATGGAGTAGGAGGAGAACTCACTGCGTATCGGAGCTTGTGAAGCCAAAAACTTTAAAAGCATGGTGTTGGCATAGGCTAGACAAACCAACCAGTGGAGAAGAACAGAGTAGACCCTTGATCTGTGGCAAAGGTGACCCTGAGCATAGTAGGGAAAGGACAGTCTTTCCAGTAACTGGTGCTCGGTCACTTGGAGGCACACTGTGGAGAATGAAATGTGCTCACTGCCTCACTACAATCTGCAGTTTGTTTTATTGGGGCTGTTACTGATAGTATTATGTTTTTAAAACATGGCCAGGCCAGGTGCGATGGATCACTTGAGTTTAGGAGTTTGAGACCAGCCTGGTCAATATGGCAAAAACCTGTCTCTACTAAAAATACAAAAATTCGCCAGGTGTGGTGGCACACAACTGTAATCCCAGCTACTTGGGAGGCCGAAGCAGGAGAATCGTTTCAACCTGAGGGTGAAGGTTGCAGTGAGCCGAGATCGTGCCACTGCTCTCCAGCCTGGGCAACAGAGCAAAACTCTGTCTCAAATATATATACGTGTGTGTGTGTGTGTGTGTGTTACATTTGAAATTAGCTTTAAAGTAAGAAAAAACATCCCAGAGGTAGAATGGAGGAGAGTACCTTTGAACCAAGATTGGCACCCCCCAGGGAGCAGTGGTGGCTGGGCAGCTTTTCCTGTGGCCACATGTGCTGAAGGTTGAGCTGTGGATCTCCTGTGGAGTCACAGCAGACAGGCATTTGGAAGGTTTCTTTCACTCTTTGCATATTGATTGAAAAGAAAGCACCCAAAACTATAGCCAAAGGAGTCATTATACTTCCAGAAAAATCTCTAAAGTATTGCAAACAACAGTAGTAGCTATTGGATCAGACCTTAAAGGTAAGGGTGGAAAGACTTAACCAGTTAGCTTGAAAGTTAAAAGTTCTCCCAGAATATGGAGGCACCAAAGTAATTCTAGATAAGGGTCATTTCTTATTTAGAGGTGGTACCATTCTTGGAAAGTGTGTAAGCTGAAGTAAGTCCCTACTGAAATGGCATCATATGCAGCTGCCCATGTCGTCACAGCCAAAAGACTTCATCATGTAAATGACTTCCGTATCTCTTATACTAAACTAATGATATTAAAAAAAACATTGGCAAAGTGTTGATAATTATCGAAGCAAAATCTGTAGGGGTTTATTATACTTTTCTCTTTTGTACGTTTGAAAGTTTTCACTGTATAAAGTTTTTTTGAAAATGACTTCCATGTTGTTCGCAGATCTAAATGTGAAAAGTAGCACAGTAACGCTTACAGAAGATAACGTAGGAGAAGATCCTCATATCCTAGAGAGCAGGGAAGTATTTCTGAAATATGACATGGAAAAGACCATTCAGGAAAGACACGGATAGAGTACATTAGAATTTTTTTTTTTCAGCAGAGCCATTACAAGCAACAAGCTACTGAGTAGAAGATACTTGCAACATATATAAGCAATGAAGGGCTAGATTTTAGAATATATGAAAACATAGATAGGCCCAGTGGAAAATAGGAGATTTGATAATGTACTTCATAAAATAAGGTGTCTGATTCAACAAGAGATGTATAGAAAAGTACTTAATCTCATTAACAATCAAGAAATACAAATTAAAACCACAGGAAGGTACCACTACATGCTTGCCAGAATGACTAAAACTGATCAGACCAAGTGTCATCTTGGTGAGGTGAGATGCTACTGGACTCATAACCTCTTGGGGGAAATTGGTAAGACCCGTTTGGAAAAGTTTGGCATTTACTAAGGTTGAACCCCTCGTGTGACCTGGCATTTCCACTCCTGGGTATATACTGAAGAGAAATGTATGCAAACAGACATCAGGAGACATGTACATAACAGCTTTGTTCATAACTTGATAAGTGCGGCCACCCGTAGTAGAATGGATAAATAAATTGGGGATTCCTCACACAGTAGAATATTATAGATCAGTGAAATGAATGAACTATAGTTCTGCACAAGAATGTGACTGTAGTTCCTAACCAAGATTGAGCAAAAGAAGCCAGGCACCAAAGAATGTGTTGATAGGATTCATTGCTAGCTTGAAAAACTAGCAAGACATGTCAGGATGCATGCTCAGGTGCTAAAACTCTAAACAAAGTATCTTAGTCTGTTTGTACGGCTGTAACAAAAGACAAAACACTTGAGACTGGCTAATTTATCAAGAACAGAAATTTATTTCTCACATTTACAGAGGCTGGAAGTCAAAGATCAAGGCACCAGCATTTGGTGGTTGGTGAGGGCTGCATCCTCCAAAGGGGAGAAATGCTGAGTTCCTACATGGTGGAAAGTGGAAGAGCAAAAAGGGACAAACTTCCTCCATCAAGCCGTTTTATGAGAACATGAATCTCATTCCCAAGGGGAGCAGCCCTCATGACCTTATCAGTTCTTAAAGGCCACACCTCCTAATATTATCACATTGGCTATTAAGTGTCAAAACGTGAATTTTGGAGGGAACACATTCAAACCATAGCAGAAAAGCAAGGAAATGAAAACCATAAGAGAGGGAATATTAGTTACCTTTGTGTGGGGATGAGGGCTCCGGAGGTAGCAGTGCTTAGGGAAAGGACAATGAGGGGGACTTTTGGAATGGGAGCTCTTTGCTCCATCTTGGCCTAGGTGGTTTTTAGGCAAGTCTTCATTTTATGACAATTCATTGCACTGAATATTTTTGCTTTGGGTACCCTGTGTGTATACCTTAATATGTTTTAAAAAATAGGTCATAATACTGGTTTCTATCGTATATTTTAGAAAAACATTTACCTTTCTAGAAAACAGTCAACCTAAACATTTGAGGTACTTGATTAGAATGCATCGGGTGGGCCAAGTGCAGTGGCTTATGCCTGGAATCCCAGCACTTTGGGAGGCCAAGGTGAGCAGATTGCTTGAGCCCAGGAGTTCCGGACCAGCCTGGCTAACATGGCAAAACCCCATCTCTACAAAAAATACAAAAATTAGCCAGACTTGGGGGCACATGGCTAAAGGCTCAGCTACTTGTTGGGGCTGAGGTGGGAGGATCACTTGAACCTGGAAATTCAGGGGTACAGTAAGCTGAGATCACACCACTGCACTCCAGCCTAGAGGGCAAAGTGAGATCCTTTCTCAGAAAAGAAAAAAAAAAAAGGGTGTTTCTATTTGCCGTGTTTATGTAGGTAGCCATTGGAAAGGGAACATGGCTGAATCGGTTCATTCTCAAAAGACTTTGTCCCATAAGGGCCGTTCTATGGCATGACACTGTTCATGCTCTGAGATGACATTTGGGGTAAAAGGTATTTGACCTATGGTGCAGAGGGAGATAGAGTGGGAGCTGCTTCCTGAAAATTAGAAAGATAAAGGTGATCAGTGAACTGGTCCTGTTGGGAATTTTGGAGACCAGTTTGACTGTGCTCTCCACTTGAACCTTACCACGTTCTCATTTACAGGAATGGAAAACTGGAAAGAGGAAGGCCGAGAGAGATGAGCTGGCAGGAGTCATGATATTTTCCACCATGGAACCAGAGGCACCTGATTTGGACTTAGTAGAAATGTGAGAGGCGCTGCCAGGTTTTCCTTTTTTTCAATCCACCACCTCCTCCTTTGGCTTTCAGGCCTCAGCCAGTGTAGCCGCAGCTGAAACTCAAATTATCAGACTAGAGTTTTATGAAATGAGCAGGATTTGTAGTCCAATGACAAGGGAAATAATCGTTTGTACATAGAAGTACTGTCTTTCTAACCATAACATCAGATTAAACTTCTTTCTTTTACCTTGAAGCCAGTGACTCCGTAGTTGACGGTGTCGAGTAGCTGTTTCCAATAGTGTGATCAAACCAAGCGGCACCGAGTCCTCTAAAACCCACACAGTATTCAAATAGCAAATCTCTTTGAACATGGCCTTGAGGAGGCAGTCTGTAACCTGCTTTTCCTATATGGTTTTTTTTTAAATCTATTGATTTTAATTATTTAGTTTTTAAATACAGGATCAGTTGAAACTTTGGAGTAGTTTCTATTCTATTAAGGACTTATAAGAAATTTGTGTTTTTTTAATTTTAAGCTTTTTTATCATAAAATTATTACATATGTGTTACCAAAAGTATAGACAAGAAACACACACACACATAAACATAACCCTTCAACCACCGAGAGAGAAAATCAGTGTTAATATGTTAGTATATAGTCTTCCCAAATCCTCCTCTGTACACAATTATAGGAAAGATTGTTTAACCAAAAATGACCTCACACTATCCATTTTGTTTTATAATCTGCTTTTTTCATTTAACAGTATATTGTGATCTTTTCAGGTTGGTAAATACACTTTGACATCCTTATAAAGAACTGGTACCTTTAGGGTCACGTAGGTGATGATGCATCCAGGTTATTGTCTGTTTCATGGAGTACTTGGAATGAATGACCAGCTGGCATTAGCAACCCCCATTATTCTTTTATAGATTTTATGGTCCCTCCAGTGATTGGAATTTTACTAAATGAGATATTCAAGAAGTTATTATTTTATTTACTTTAGAATAACTATAATTAAAATTCACAAAGAATTGAAGAGGAAGAAAGGAAGCAAAGTTAAAATAATAATGACCGCTTTTTAAGTACTTCAAACGTCTGCATCAAACCTGTATTTAAGGCTAACTTAGTGCCAGGGGAATTGTTACTATGCAGGAAAACAAGTGTCTGTGGTTATGCTTGGCCTGAGTGTCCCTGACCAACAGCAGTGCTGTTTCTCCTGTCATGTGACTGATGGCTGCCTTTGCCCACAGAGAACAGAAGTGCGAGGCCGTCGGGAAGTTCACCAAGGCCATGGATGATGGCGTGAAGGAGCTGCTGACCGTGGGGCAGGAGCACTGGAAGCGGTGCACGGGGCGTGAGTCCACTCCTTCCAGCCAGCGGGGCTTGTGGGTGGTGACGCAGGCTCGGTTTTATGTCCCTAATCATCGGGGGAACCTGCTGCCTCGAACAGAAATGTATTTGGTCCATGGTAGTAATGTCCCTCCTGTGACTGCTTAACCTCACTTCACCCAAGTTAAACCACAAAAAATTCACTAACAAAGCCAGGTTAAGAAATCTCACAAGGAACACCGTGTTCACTTAATTAGGTCCAGTAATTTAGGGCTTTATAATCTTTGGAAAATTAATCATTTTTGCATGTTTTGAGAGTGCTTGTTATTATTCTTAGTCTCATTTTTAATCTTCATTTGGTAAGATGTTGTATATTTGACTAAAGCCATAATTTTTAGAAAAAAAAAGTATAGTTAGTCATAGAAAATACGTCAGAGCAGCAGCACTGCCGAGGGGAGAGTGCCACTGAGTCCCGGCTTTCTGTCCACTCTGCCGTGTCCCTAGAGCTTCCTGCCTCCCTCCTTGTCCTTTGTGTGTAGGCAGTGGTTCCTGTATTCCCCAGAACTATGCAGCTTGTCGCCACACATGTGACCCAGGATAGAAAAACAGTCACGTATCCAGCTGTGGGGCTAATGCTGCGGGCTGCTTCCCTGTTATCCCCTCAGACTCAGAGGCTGCAGGATGACTTGTCAGGCCCTGAAATGCTGGGATCGCACTGCTGTCGAACACGCAGATGTCTGACCACCGTAGAGTACTAGGACTTTTCTCTTCTGTCTGGTCTGCCCTTATTGCTATGTCTTAACCTCTGGAGAAAAGGGACTAATAATCTATCACTAAGAATTTTCTGGCCTTCACCTCCTAACACTGTGTAAATATTGGTTATATTCCATTTAAAAAAATTTAAGTGGCTTATATTTTGAATTATGAGAATCTATGTCAGCCCTTTGATGCTCAGCAGAGGAAAAGGATCTGTTAATTTTTTTTAAGGTGGGATTTTTATACTAAAAAAGGAAAACAGTATTTGAAATCCAATAATAATTTTAAAGAGCAGGAAACTAAATGTGGAATGACTCGTAGATAAATTAATAAGGTAGCACAGGAAGGACAATGGCAGTATTACTGTTTATTCAACCCAGATCTGAAAGGCCAAAGCCTTACCTCAGGAGTCAGCAAACTATAGTTTGAGGGCCAAATCTGGCTTGCCATCTATTTTGTAAATAAAGTTTTATTGGAACACACCCATACCCATTTATTTATATATTGTCTTTGGCTACATTTGTATCATAATGGTAGAGTTTGAGTAGTTTCAACAGAAACTTGTGGCTCTATAAAGCCTAAAATGTTTACTATCTGGCACTTTGCAGAGGAAGTTTGCCAGGCCCTGCCTAACCTCAGCCATTGGCCAATGCTACTCTACCTCTTCCTCTACCAGCAGCAATACCAGTACCAGTGGCACTTTGCCATCCACATATTATCTTATTCCAACAAAACTTGTAGCATGCCAGCTGTTTGTGCATGAGGTGCAGACACCAGGAATAACAGTTGTTTCTTCCCCATAGCAAGGAAATATGATGCTCTATCCTAAATATATAGAATTAGCCCTGAGAAAATAATGTATACAAATGCAGCATCTAGAAAACAAAACATGTCAAGACTGGTCACAGAGGATGACTCATGAACAAAAGCAAAGTTGACATTATTCTCTAAAGCAGAGGTCCCCAGTCCCCAGGCCATGGACTGGTACATGGACCATGACGTCACAGCAGGAGGCAAGTGTTTATAGGCATTACCGCCTGAGCTCCGCCACCTGTCAAATCAGCGGTAGCATTAGATTCTCGGGAGTTCATACCCTATTATGGGCCACACATGCAAGGGATCTAGGTTGTGAGCCCTTATAAGAATCTAATGCCTGATGATCTGAGGTGGAACAGTTTCATCCCCAAACCATCCCCCCAGCCTGCTGTCTGCCTGTGGAAAATTTGTCTTCCATGAAACCAGTCCCTGTTGCCAGAAAGGTTGGGGACCAATCCTCTAAAGTAAGAATGAAAGAATTCTGTTTTAAAGGCAGTGAATTAATTTTGACTGTAAACTCTTACAAGACCATCATAACACGTCATTTAAATACATATGTTCTTTAAAAGCCATTTTTCCTGAGTGCAAATTTTACAATCCCATTTTTTAAGGATATCACAAAAATTTGGAATTATGGTATCTTTTAAAGAATTAAATCCCTTATATCTAATATCTGATCAACTCTATGTCCTATGTAATCCACAAGGCTAAATGTAGAAAGAAAATCCTAGCTTCAGGCTACTCTTTTGTGGGGTGGGGAAAGGAATTGAGGCACTTTGTTTAGAATTTGACTCAGACATATCTCCTTCTCTTTCTCAAAATAGTTCTTTAAAATTCCTAATGTGTAGAATGAAAACTGTAGCACACACTCTGCATGGTGAACCACATGCCAGGTGCCTTCAACCTCAGGTAGAGAGTTAAAAATGAGATACCACAGGGTGGATGATTTATTGAATTAACTGATAGAATTTTATTAAGCTCATGTAATTTGGATTCATGTTTCCTGATAACTGCAGCTTATAGAACTTACCTCAAATGTCTCTGGCCAAAATATTTTTTAAAGAAACATTAAAAGTTTAATTTTTCTCCTTTAATACTGCAGTGAGTCTTTAAATGCAAATAATGGTTTCTTTTGAAAGGCTACATTTAAAGGGACTCTGTACAAATGCAAAGAAAGTAGCCTAAGGTGCAGAGACTCTTGGGAATTCAAGTGATGCTAGAATTTTAGCACCTTAAAAAGAAACCTTAGAGGTCATTTAGTGAAATCATCTCATTATACAGATGAGAAAACTCAGACCCCTCTTCTCTGGTTTTGCAAAGTCTGACTGTTGTATTTTTCTCCACACCTTGTTGATTTCAGTCTTTGGTGGTTATGGTTTGCAAATGATCATTTATGCGTCTGTAACGGAGTGGGAAAGGCTACATATTTGGAATCTCAAGTCTACATCCACCATTTATTAGCCATGTGACCTTGGGCAAGTCAGTTATGTGAGCCTTATTTTCCTAATCCTCAGCATGAGGATGGTATCTCTGCATCTGGTAGAGGGTCTATCATGATAATCAAGCACAGTCTTGCTGAAAGTACTTTGTAAACTAGAAATCACCTAAAGGTGCTTCCATTTTACTTACATCTCATTCAGTGAGTGAGAATATAGAAGTGATTGTCAGTAATAATGGCATCTACTATTAATTGAACAATCAATTAAAAATAATCCAAAAAAAGCATTCATTGAAAAACAATCACTTTTGTAACAATATTTTATGAAGGAATATAGACTATTTTGAATCACTTCAGACGTTTCTATAACATAATCACTTTTAGGAAACAGTTTAATCCCATTTCAGTTTGCTCAGAAGACTAATGGTTTATTGCGTTTTCTCTTTCTCTTTCAGCATTACCGAAGGAATATCAGAAGATAGGAAAGGCCTTACAGAGTTTAGCCACGGTGTTCAGTTCTAGCGGCTACCAAGGTGTGTCTTTATTCATTCATTCAGTTGGCCTTTAGAGCCTTTTCCAGACCGGTCGGCTGCTTAGGATCCTGTGGATGATAACTCCCTCCTCAGTGAAGCACCCTGGTTATTGGTGTGTAAATTGGCTAGGCTGCGGCACTTAGTGTTGAATGCAGCACCCCATAAAAAGAAATGTGCAGGGAAAAAAGGGGGTGAGGGAGAAGAATCCACAGATGTAAGAAACATATCAGTTCTGTGCTTTGTGGACCTTTACAGCCTGATTTAGGCAGCCAGCTTGCCCTGAGAGGCCTCATTGTAGCAGAGTGACAGTCTCGTCTTAGGTGTCGTAACGGTACTGCCTTATGTTTTAGAGTCCTCAACTATTAGGCAGGATTTATGGATGAGATACTGATGTCCAGTCCAGTGAGAGGGTGTCGGATGTGGATGAACAAAAGCTGGCAAGCACTGCCAGTGAGGAAGGCAGATGGCGGGTGATGGGCATTCATTCTATTCCCACTAGTTTTGAAAATGTTTGAAAGTTTCAACAGTAAGATTTACCAATAAAATCTAAAATAAAATTTTTAATAAGTGAAAAGAAAATGTATGTAACTTGTAACCACTGATAAAACTGATCATTTTCAGGTGAAACAGATCTCAACGATGCAATAACAGAAGCAGGAAAGACTTATGAAGAAATTGCCAGTCTTGTGGCAGAACAGGTACTAACATAATCACATAATTCCAATTAAGATTTTATGCTGTCTAGTCCACATATTTAATTTAAAATCTATCTTAAGACAAACTTCCCAAATAAGTACCCTCTTCTTTTCTGTTTCTGTGTATTTTTGTTAATTATATTTAATAATGGTTTCTTAGGTTAAGCCAAAGTGGATGGATAAATTTGTCTTCAAGAAATCTAAATAGGCCAGGCACAGTGGCTCATACCTGTAATCTGGCAGTTTGGGAGGCCAAAGCGGGTGAATCACTTGAGTGGGAGGCCAAAGCAGGTGAATCACTTGAGTCTAAGAGTTTCAGACCAGCCTAGGCAACACAGTGAACCCCCAAAAATTAGCCAGGTATAGTGGTGTACACCTGTGGTTCCAGCTACTCGGGAGGCTGAGGTAGGAAGATCACCTGGGCCCAGGAAGTCAAGGCTGCAGTGAGCCATGATCATACCACTGCATCCCAGCCTGGGTGACAGAGTGAGACTCTATCTCAAAAGAAAAAGAAATCTAAATGAATACAATCCAGTATTGATTCCTGTGATCCATTCTTAGCCCTCAGGGGATTCTAATGAACAGGAAACAATGCTGGCTCAGGTCTGTATGGGCCGTTGCTTAGCCTCTCTGAGCCATGGTTTCATCTGTTCATCTGCAGTGGTAGTGCCTACCCTGTATGGTTCTCAAGATTTAAGAGCTCATAAATAAGCACGGGCTACAGTCCCCAGGACTGGGCAGGTCCTTGTCATAGCCACATAGCTTTAGCTTTTATTGGAGTCTTTAATAGCCCAATTTCAGGGTTTTCTTTTTTTTTTTTTTTTAAAGGTAAGTTCCCTTAAGAAGAATCAAAGTTAATTTTCCCGTTCATTAAAAAATGTTTTTTTCAGATGACTTAAAACTATGTTTGTGGATGCACAGATGTGTACACACACTAATGTGGTTATGGGCTACTTTGCTGATACTTCTAAAAAAGTATTCATTTTAGAAATGTGAGTAACATAGCTACTAAAATTATAATTCAGAAAAAATGGAAAAATTTAAAATGATTACTACATGTTTTAATAATATTTTTATATTCTCTGCTCATATTTAGAAGTTAAACTACAGCAGCTCATTTGTTTGTATGTAAACATACAGTATTAGATGAACTTTTTTCCTTCGTGGTGGTATATTTTGGGCCATGTCAAAATAACTAATTTTACAAACCAACTTAAAAATTATATGTTTTGTCATTTTCTTTACAACATATGATTCAAAGTACGGCAGTCTTTGGAGTTACTTCCTTTTAGAAAAAGTGATGTGAATGCTTCACCCTCAATAATTTAGTGTAGCACATGCAGGATTTATAGTTTTTGGATATAGTAGTTACCTTTTCCTGGATTTTCTGAACTTCTCTGCCAGTAACAACCAGCTTATATCTTGTTATAGCCAAAGAAAGATCTCCATTTCCTGATGGAATGTAATCACGAGTATAAAGGTTTTCTTGGCTGCTTCCCTGACATCATTGGCACTCACAAGGTAACCTGATCGTAGACATTTAAAGAATACACCACCAGATGAAGCAGGCATGTGTGTGCAGTCGTCAGTATAGGTTTTATAGCTTTATTATTAAAAAGGAAACAATAGATAATTCAGGTTTTGTAACTGACTTTTAAAATTGGTTTGGAATGTCTTCACATATTAATTCTGGTTTGCTCTCCCTTTTTAAAAATCTGTATATCACCTCATGAGTTGTGAGTATTTTGTGTCAACCATAGTAGTCTAGTATATTGCGATGTGCTTGGATTTGTTAGGAAAATCTCTGCCAAGGGCTGGTCTGTGATCTTAACAGTCCGCATGTGGCCATTTTAGCATTCTGCTTTATAGCTGAAATAATCATGAAGGGGGTGCATAGGTAAATTATGTTTGTACAACTTCAGATAATATAAAACTCAGAACAGTGAGCTTGTTGTAGAAATGGATGCCAGCAGCATCAGAGTTGTAGGCCTGGAGCCTAATGTATGCATGAGTATAGAGCTTTTCTTTCCAAACAGCCCTAAGTAACCAGCAGCGTGATGATACTGGAGTGGGAAATGTTTGGCAGCTTTTCCCACCACTTCCATCTAAGTCTTTACATTGATTCAGTGCCTCTTAAAAAAATTGAAGTAAAGCCCTGACTTACAATCAGCGCACGTAAGCACTAGCTTATAAAATATTCTGTTGTATAAAAGAAGAGATGGAGAGTGCCTGTGTGCACACACTACCCTGTACCTAGCCAAATGACTTTCGAAACCCACTAATGCCTGATTGCCAGGATGTGCTACTCTTCAAATGGCACTGGCTTCTGAATATTACGGAGATGGTGTGCTGTTTGGTCTTCTCTTTTGTTGTAGCATAAAACTTTTCATTTTAGCTTAGTTACATTTTTCAAGAATAGCAACCGTTTTGCTTCCAAGGGACTTGAAGGAAGTTAAATTCAGATGCTTTCCCTTCTTCTTTTGTGGAAATATTTCCTGTTCAGTAGCAAATCAGTTATAGAATATATTAGCATTGTTATATTTTAAACTAATGACTAATTTTAGTTTTATTAATACTGTTGCATTTTGTATTTCACAGGGAGCAATAGAAAAAGTGAAAGAAAGTGACAAGCTAGTTGCAACAAGTAAAATTACCCCACAAGACAAACAGAACATGGTGAAGCGAGTCAGCACCATGTCTTACGCGTTGCAAGGTGAGATCAAAGGGTCCTTATGAGGTGCTGGTGGAGATTTTTTCTCCCAGCAAAGTTTCCCTTGCTAGAGAGAAATCCAAATATGAGCAACAGTTAAAGTGAGACCCTCTTAAGCCCCTTGTTTGCGGGATCCCGGTGTTGTTGAAAATCTGTAATACTTATTTAGTTTTTCACCTGTCTACCTTATGTAGCCATGGATGACAGCTTGATTAAAACTGCACATTTTATTATTTCTCAGAGACATGGAAGATTCCTTTTGTAATCCGCGATGTCATCATGCTCTATTAAATGCCAGAGCTCAGCTTTTAGCAGTCTGTAACCTGCATGCCCTGGGATCATGGAATGTGAACGGGTTTGGTTGTGTTATTTTAGGCAGGTTTTTTGTGTTTAAAAAAAAAAAAAGATATTAATTTGTATAGGTTTGAGTGTTTTTGAGCAGATGGGAGCAGCAAATGGATTTTTCCTGTTGGTGGACTGCTGGATGGCACTGATGTGCGCAGAGGAGAATGGATAGGGTGTTCTGGTGGGAACAAAAGCCACAAAATCGTGGTGCTAGATTGTGTCATGGGCATGAAAGAGTAAAACATACTTAGAGGTTATTGGGAAGTAAATTTTGATTGTGAAAGAACTTGAAAGCTCTAGACTTGATGTGGGCATTAAGAAACCACTTTTAAAAGGTTTTTAAGGGAGAGAAAAAAATCCTCAAGGGAGAGGGATTTGATAGGTATAGAGGGGGATTGGAGGGTGCAGACACTGTCCCGGAGCCTGGCCAGAAGACCATCGCTAGTGTAGTCTGAGCTTTGAGAACCTACAGATGTGGTCCTGGGGAGAAGAGAATGAAGCACGTTCACAGGCTTTTCCAGGGAACAGCTTTGAAGACTGGGGCATTCATGGGAGAAAGAGAAGGACAAGGGAGTGTCCAGAGCCAAGGCCACAGGAGCAAAAACAAGGAAACCTGATTGAAGTTTTGGGTTTTGAAGGGTTTGAAATGGGGAATTTGGTTTTGAACTTGTGTTTGAGGTTATCAAATTGATAAATATAAAGCTTTGTACAACTTCAAATAACTGAATGTAAAAGGTAGAGCAGTTTGCATGTCATGGGAATCTGTGCAGCCTCTGGCTTTCTAGGCATGGAGTGTTTGGGAGAAGATGGCGTGGGAGGCGTCTGAGGGAGGTGGTGAGGCCCTCTGATGACGAAGACTCCTCCAGGGTTGGGCAGAGGGGAACAGAGAAATGAGGAATCCATGTATTCAGTAAAGAGGAAGCAGGTTATCCCTCAGCACTCAATCCTCCTGCCCAGTGAGCGGTTGAGTTCTGACAGCGTCGCTGGTGCTCAAGGGCAGCGAAGGTCCCCATACTGAGGGCCGCCCGCTGTCTCACGTGCTGCCCAGCCTTTCACCAGACACCTGCTGAAGCAGTTGCTGCACAGGACGGAGTGGGGCAGGGCCCCCCAGGTGCCTTGCTAGGTACAGTGCAGGCACACTGGAGGCTTTGACTTGCAGTCATCTGTAGCAAGTATGACAGTGTTTTCTATTGGATCAGTTCTGTTAGAGTAACAGTCCACCTTTGGGTGATTTATCTGTATTGCATTTTATTGTATTTAATATGCAAGTCAGTGAAAGTCATTCATTTACTGGAAAGTAATGTTTGTCATTAACTGTTCAACATTTTGTTTTGTGTTGTTTGAGACAGAGTCTCACTCTGTCGCCCAGGCTGGAGTGCAGTGGCACGATCTCCGCTCACTGCAACCTCCATCTCCCGGGTTTAAGCGATTCTCCGGCCTCAGCCTCCCAAGTAGCTGGGATTACAGGTGCTCACAACCACACCCAGCTAATTTTTGTATTTTTAGTAGAGATGGGGTTTTTGCCGTGTTGGCCAAGCTGGTCTCAAATTCCTGACCTCAGGTGATCCATTCACCTTGGCCTCCCAAAGTGCTGGGATTACAGATGTGAGCCACTGCGCCCAGCTCTGTGTTTTTCTAGCCTCTTTATAAAGTGATTTGCCAAGAACTGGCACTGTACTGCAGCATCCAGATTAGGTCAGGTTGATGATTAACTGTAACTGAGCAAAGAAACCAGGTGTTGTCATTTGAAAACTTGGAGGGAAAACTGATCCATGTTTTGGTTTTGGTTGTAGCTGAGATGAATCACTTTCACAGTAACCGGATCTATGATTACAACAGCGTCATCCGCCTGTACCTGGAGCAGCAAGTGCAGTTTTACGAAACGGTGAGTGGGCGTCTGCGTGCCTTTTGCACGTGCTCCAGGAAAGGGTTCCTGGTAAACCACTTTGACCATGTAAAGTTGATCCGTTTATAGTCTTTAATCCTAAATAATAAACCAAAGGAGCTTGAATTTTGGACAGGATTTGTTTTTTAATTTCTAATTCCATCCGCCCTTTGCTTTTTGGATAACACTGGGTTAAAAAGGTTTTCTCCTGAAGAAGGGTCTTGGATGCTAGTTGTGAGGCCCCAAGAAGTTCCTTGTTGTGCGGCCCCTTCCCCTCTGTCACAGCCTCTCTGTGCCTCTGTGCACCAGGAACAGTGCTGAATGAGATGAGGTCACCCAGCCGTCCCTGGGGCTCCAGCAGCAGCTGAAACAGGAGCCTGACCAAAGGCAGCCTTTGCTTTTTGTGAATGAGGTTTTCACAGTGCACCATGGAAATCGCAGAGAGAAAACGAAAAAAGCGAGACCAGTAATGGTTCTATTCACAACGCAGTAATGAAAACTGAAATTTTCTTACCTCTGCCTAGTAATTTTGTTGTTTACCAGAGTATAACGAAAACAGTGATCCAGTAGCATGTTCACCTAGGCACCTGCAGGTGAGGTCTGTAATGGAAAATTCAGCCTCTGCTGGCTGCCAGCTGCCTACGCAGCTCTCCTCTGGCCATGGGATCTAAGCCACGTTTAAGGGGAGTGGTGAGCCAGTGTTCTGCTCACAGCCATGCTGGTGGCCTGTGCGAGCTGGACACTGCTGAAAACCCCTGTCTCTGACAGTCAGTTCTTCAAGGGGAGCTGTGCTTGATGTACCTAATGCGTATTTGTGAATTGTGTCTTGGACAGTTGGTTTGGGAGATTAACTTATGGGAGGAAGTCACCTAAGCCCTGTCCTCTCTTACAGGACATGGGGCCAGTGCTCTTTGAAGGCACACTTTCCCATCCATTGGTGCCGTTGTGTGTTTGCCTTTCATTGTGTATTAGAATAGAGCAGAGTATATTTGCGTGAGAAAATAATGCAAGGACGACCCTTAGAATTTGGAAAATGTTGATTTGTTGATTTTCAAATCCAAGTATAGTATCGTTATTTATGACACTGTCATTCAGAATCGAAAACCATGTATTTCATCACTGTCTTTGCATAAACATAAGTGGCTGATAGAACATTGCCAGGTTTTAGATCTAATGCTTTATGGCAAAGTAACCCTTAAGTTATTAAAGTGTGCATGTGTTTGTGGGCGGGACATGTGTTGAGCGTTTCTTGTATACCAAGCTCTCACTCCAGATGCTTAGCGTCCCGGGATGGATGAGACAACCATGCCCTCCGGGAGCAGGAGACCTGGCACATAACCTCGTTAGTGTCACAGGCAGGCACGTGCTGTTTGCACACTTTGCAGTGACAGAGCAGGTGTGGCCAGGGCAACACAACCCTCAGGGGAATCTGGAACCTTATACTCCTCCAAGAAAGGAGGGGCTCTAGGCAAGCATAAAGGCCTGCACCCTCAGCTCATCCGAGGAAAAGCAGGTGGTCTGGAAGTGCCACTAGGGCAGAGGTGGGGAGCACGCGCAGATGCTCCTGGCGGGACGGGATCTCCAGGGCCAGCTCGGGCCCCAGCGCTGCCAGCACCATTCGGGGTTAAGGTCTCTCCAGCAGCAGTGCAGGGCGGAGCTGGTGCCAAGAAGACCAGTCAAAGAATTGGAATGTGTGTAATGTTGAACTTGTTAGAGTTCTGAGCAGTAGTGCTGTCTCAGTGTGGTTTTGTTTTGCTTTCTTGTCAGATTGCAGAAAAGCTGAGGCAAGCCCTCAGCCGCTTCCCGGTGATGTAAGACCCAGCGCGGTGCAGAGAACGCGAGCGCTTCCTCCTGACTCGGGGCAATGCAGTGCAAAACTCTTTCCCCTATTGTTCAGAAAAAAAGGCAACAAAACCAAAAAGAAACAGAGTTGCAAAAAAATACGTTTATTTCATTAACCAGCCTAAATGCCTCAGCTATTTAGGGATGGTCTTTTGTTCATTTCCACATCCATTATTTAAACCAGTGGCAATTGTCTCTATTTTTAGAGTTACCAGAATTTTCCAATGAAAATTAGGGGTTTCTCCCCACTGATATTTTACCTAGTCATAATTTATAAGTCTCCCACAGTCTTCCAGTTCTTACCCAGCGTCAGATAATTACTAATTACTTTCTTAAAGATACGAAATATGCCAGAATAAAAATCTATCTATGTTTGTCTATTTTTATAACTCCTCCGTCCTCTGGGTTCCTCTCATTGAGGGAGTCTGCATGCCTTTCACTGCCACAGCTACGGCCCAAGAGCACACACTTCATGAGGAAGGAGGCAGGGGCCGGGGCTGCAGGCGCCTTCCCGGTGCATGGCAGGTGGGCCATCCCATGTCCCTGCAGGGGGACCCCGCAGCCTGGCAGATGAGCAGATCCCCCGGCCACCCGTGTCCTCAGCATTATTTCTGACGTGTTGCTCTTCTGTGAGGACCGGCGCTTTCCCTCTTTGCACTGCCTTCCTAATCACCGTTAAGGCATGTTCTATGCCATAAAGAATATATTCAAAGAATTGAGGGACTTTTTGGAGAGTTCTGTGGCTTTGGCCCGACAGGTGAGTGGCTGCGCTGAGGCCTGTGCTCAGGAGGGCCTGGGGGAAGGAGCGTGGCCGCACCCGGAGCCTCTGGCCCCTTCTTACTCGGCTGCTCACCGGCTGTGATGGGAAGCACTGCCGTGGGCGTGGCACACTGCTTGGTCTGGATGGTGGGCTGGTAGCCACTTGGTGTCTTCAGCAAAGAGAAAAGGCAGAGTTTAGCACCCCTGCGCTCCCCATTCGATGGAAGAGTGTAGGGACTGAAAAAGGTTGCAGCCTGAACAGTGTGCAGAATCCCTGGGGCTCTGAGGCTGGGGAGAAGATACAGGCCAGTCCTCTTCCGAGCTGTACCCGAAACCTCAGATGAGACGTTCCCAGCACCAGCACTTCAGCTCCTGGCACAAAGCGAAACAGGAGCGTGGCGCGGCGTCAGCTCTAACTCCGGACACTGGCAGACACCATCTCACTCCTGCGGAGGAGCGCTTCATCCCACAGGTGCCTTACCGCGCCCTCCCACTGCTTTCGTCTTGCTGACCTAATAATGACAGGAAACGGAAAGTCCGGGCCAGCGTAAATGAAATGAAACCAAAAATAAGGTGAGGAAATCAAATGAGTATGAGAACATCTTGTTCTTCAGTGTCACGGGTTTTAATGTTTCGAAAGTAATTTTCCCACTTAATTTTTCTTCTATAAAATCTCGTAGAACAATGTCTATGCTACAGCCATTTAATATATGTACAAATTGTAAAGAATATGTATAAATGTTTTACACGAATATAAGAGCATGTAAAAGCCAACATATAAATACATTGTTTAAAAAACACTGTACAGTAAATTCTCAAAGCACTTTTTCAAAACACTTTCTGGTCTTTGTGTGTGATTTTTGTTGTTATTAAGTACTCCTTACTCCAGCTGCTGAAAATGGTCCAGGTAATGAATTCTTCCCCATGTCCTGTTTCTTCTAACATGAAGTCATCATTTCAGTGCAGTAAGTCGGTGTTGTAGTGCGGGAAGCATATCGTACACACCCAGGAGTGCAAGGCGCAGACACTCATGCCTTGTGTCCGCCCCCCAGGTATTCGGATTTGACTGGTGTGAGGCAGGGGCCACGAAGGTGAAAAAGGGATGGGGGAAAAGGAGATGGCATGGGCTCTTCAGAGCGGTGGCAGCCGACTGCGAGCCAGGAAAAGCAGAGAATGTGAAAGAAAACAAGAGAATCCACGGGTTTGATACCTAGAAGATTCTCCTTCAAGTGTCACAGTGTTTACGACATAGTGTATATATCCTCCTCGGGGGGATTACATGCACCATGTGGTCCTTAGACATGTTGATGTTTTGATTTTTAATTATTTGTATCAACCTGTAGATATTACAGAAGAGCTATAGTTGTGCAATCATAACTTTTACAAATACAGTGGGAAAAAACCTAAGTATTTGGAGAGGAGAGATGAAGGCATGGTGGGAGAAAAGGTCCGTCTCCTCAAGCAAGTGACACCAGTCGCCTCCCACCAGGACCAGCATTCCAGGATGTCAACCTACTGCATGGTTGTAGGTGTTGGGGTCACCAAGAAAGGACTCACAGAGGCACTGGGTGGAACAATGTGGCTTTATTCATTTCCTTATTGGTGACTTTGTTCACTTTCTTTCTTTTGGTAGTGTTATTAATTTTTTTATTCTGTCATTTAAAAAATGTTTTCTTACAAAAGTATCTACTGGATGTGGGATTTGACGTTGCCCTGCTTACAAGCAAATAAGTTAGTCTTGCTGTTCCATGGATGCTGGCAGGGGACATGAGACTCCTGGATGTACTCACATAGAGAAGAGACAGCATGATCTACTGCTGTCGTGGCTTCAGTCCCGGGGAGACAGTGTGTGGGCGCCCCCCTACACCCAGTGGGTAGGGTTGACAGGCTGTGCACGACCTCTCCCAGCGCCACTGGTCCACATCTTCACTGAGGGAATCCATAGATCCCTGCCTAACAACTGGGAATCCAGAAGCTCACAGTCTACTTATGTATGTATTTATTTTTGAGACAGACTCGCTCTGTGGCCCAGGCTGGAGTGCAGTGGCGTGATCTCAGCTCGCTACAACTTCTGCCTCCCGATTTAAGTGCGTCTCCTGCCTCAACCTCCTGAGTAACTGGGATTACAGGCACACACCACCACACACAGCTAATTTTTTTGTATTTTTAGTCAAGACGGTTTCACCATGTTAGCCAGACTGGTCTTGAACTCCTGACCTCAGGCGATCTGCCCACTTCAGCCTCCCAAAGTGCTGGGATTACAGGCATGAGCCACCACACCCAACCTCACAGTCTATAAAGTAGTCAAAAAAGGAGAGATTGCTGAGTGGAAGTGAACAGTGATGGGTAAGAAGGGTCCTGTTTTTCCTCTGTGCGTCTCAAAACAAAAAGGGATTTAAAATGGAACAGGTTGGAAAAATTGAGTTACACAGCCTGTGTGTGTGTGTAACTCAATTTTTCCAACCTGTTCCATTTTAAACCCCTTTCTTTTTTAGATGGAGTCTTGCTCTGTCGCCAGCTGGAGTTCAGAGGCACGATCTCCGCTCGCCGCAGCCTCCACCTACCAGTCTCAAGCAGTTCTCCTCAGCCTCCTGAGTAGCTGGGACTACAGGCACACGCCACCACACCCAGCGATTTTTGTATTTTTAGTAGTGATGGTGTTTCACCGTGTTGGCCAGGATGGTTGTGATCTCTTGACCTTGTGATCTGCCCACTTCTGCCTCCCAGAGTGCTGGGATTACATGCGTGAGCCGTCATGCCCGGCCCGATTTTAAATCCCTTTCTGCGAGCAAGTAGGAAGCACGAGTTTCCCCTTTGGGGAGAATGTTTTTCTGTGGGTGTCTTGCACTCTGTCTGGCTTTTTTGCTGTGTCAAGAACACAGATCCCTGACTGCTCTTCACCCGGGCCACCTGTCCACACTGTGTGTAGCAAGCAGCTTGAAGGACAAGGTCACATCTTGGAAGGAGCACAGGCTTGCCTGCTGCTTGCTATAAAACAATGGGTTTTCCAGCTCCAGGTCCTCGCTAACAACCACTGTGTGGGCAGGCCCCCTCTGGCCACTCAGGGTTCCACCAAGGGACTGGCCGGGCAAGAACTGGAGCTTGTGCTGCGTGTTGCGCTGTGGCTCATTGGGTCCTTTGTCACTGACCCAGGAGTCTCATGCCCCCTGCCAGTGTACATGAAACAGTAACAGACTAACTTACTTGCTTGTAAGTAGGGCAGTATCAAATCCCAGACCCAGCAGGTACTTTTGTAAGAAAGTATTTTTTAAATGACAGTAAATAAAACCACCAGAAAGAGACACACTAGCCTAGACTGTTGGAAGATGAGGAATGGTCTTTCACATCCCATCAGCATACAGTGAAAAGAACCAGAATAAGTTGAGGTTTCATCAAAGCAGAAAGAGAATGTTTGGAATGCATTGGCAATTCAAAGGACAAAAAGCAAGGTTGTCTGAAGATCATGAAGCCCCATGGTAGAAGATGGCTTAGTTTCTAAGCTCGGAGGTCTTTGGGTGGGATCCATATCTTAGAAAAAATTGCCAAATCCAGTGAATCCGTCTGTAGGATTTGCAGAACTCTGAAGAGAGAGAATGAGAGGTCATGTGAGCTTCAGTCCAGGAACCATGTGAGCTTTGAAAGAACCACTCTTCTGAAGTACTGTGTTTTAAAGGTTGGGCAACTCCCACCTGGCTTGCCTCTGAGTGGAGGTACCTAGTGCTGGGTGAGGGAGGCCAAGGGGTTGGCTTAGGGGAAGCCATTAATTCTGGATTGAAGCCACTGACCAAACCGAAAAATGCTAGGTTTTTCAGCAAGCTGGAGTTACATCCTGCTCCGCTGGGTACGAGGGGCTGCAGGGAACAGGTCGCCCCATCAGTTGTCCTTAAAATAGTAGTTTTCAACCAGAAGTCCTCTTGCTCTCCGGTATTCATTTGGCTGCTTCTGGAGACAGTTGCTGAGGGGTGTTACTGTCATCTAGTGGATCCTACAACGCACAGCACAGCCTCCGTGGTAAAGAACTATTTGCCCAAAATGTCAGTGGTGCCAAGGTTAAGAAGCCCTGCTTTAAAGCAGACAACTGCTATTTGCCTAGTGATAAATAGGCATTTTCAGGTACGTACAGAAGGCGCTCAATAATTGTCTGTGGATAAGGATAAAAAGCCATTATCAATAAAATCTAAGAGACCAGGGTAGTGCAGAAATAGTGATAGAGACATCTCTCAAGAGTGTTGAGGATTCAGCTTCTCCATTTGTTCTTTGGAGATGTGATTAGGAGTGATCTTTATTATAAAATCATGGTTTTTTAAAATTTTTTTTAAAATGAGGTTGTATTATTACAATTTTTTTAAGCTGTTAGATCTGATTTCCCAAATCACATGTTGACTAAACATTCATTAGTACCGACTGTGGGCCAGGCACTGATTTTCCTTTCCACATACAAATCTCATTCATGCTTACGCCGACCCTGGGATGTGAGAACCGTCAGAAGCTTGGAGACTTTCCTTTGGTGAAGAAACACTTGGTAACGTAAAGATATTTGAATTGTCAGGAGCCAGGGGTCCCAACTCGGATGCCAACATCTGTGCCCTCGAACAAGTCAGCGAGCTCTGGTCTGCTCATCTCCAGCGTGCAGGGATGAAAACAGATACATCCAAAAGCCTTCCCACCTGTGGGACCCTCCCTGCATCACTTAGAGAAGAGCAGTGGTGGGGTCCCAGGCCAGGGACTCCTGGCTTCAGCCAGGGCAGCACCTCTGAAACAGACTCCCAAGGCCTGCCTACCAAGTGTCCCGTAGGTGGCCCTCACAATAAGAGTCACCTACAAAGGTGGGAGATGCTCTTTTTCCCTTGTTTCAGTACCTTATGGAGACATAGATTTCTATTTATTCCATGTATTACAATTATTTGCAGACAATTTTTAGATCCCCATTTGTCCCAAATTTGGCCATTGGGACTCTCTCTTATGTGAATTGATTATTGTGGTCTCATGTAATGTTGTGTCCTTTATCTGTGCTTGCTTTGTGCTTTTTATGCTGTGGCAGTCTTCCTAATGACCATTTTTAAATGACTACACATAAGTCTACATACCAGTTTCCAATAGTTGGACATTTAGATGTAAAAATTTTCTTTAGCTTTTATTTCTAACTAGATCAATGAGCACTAATGTACCATCACCATGGGGTAGTTAAGACTACAAATATTTTATTTTATTGTAAAATATGCCTAGCATGAAATTCACCATTTTAGCCATTTTTAAATGCACAGTTCCATGGCATTACGTGCTTTTACATTGTTGTGTAACCATTACCATCATCCATTTCCAGAACTTTATCATCTTCCCAAACTGAAACCCTGTACCCATTAAACAGTAATTCCCCATTTCTCGTCCTCCACCCTGGCACCCAGCCTTCTACTCTGTCTCTATGACTCTGACTGCTCTAGGGACGTCGTAGGTGGAATTAGATGATACCTGTTCTCTATGACCTAGTTCACTTAGCATGATGTCGACAAAGATTTCTCCATGTGTTTTCTCATAAGAATTTTGTAGGTTTGATTCTGAAAAGACAAAGTATTTTTAAAGTACAGTCGTAAAACAGGGAGACCTACTCTACTCCGAAAAATAAAGGAGAGAATACTTCCAAACTCATTCTACTAGACCAGTATTACCCTGATAACAAAAGCAGCCAAAGACACATCAAAAAAAAAAAAAAGAAAACTACAGGCCAGTATCTCTGATGAATGTTGATGCACAAATCCTGAACAAAAGACTAGCAAACTGAATTCAACAATAAAAAGATCACTCATGACCATATGAGATTTATCCCTGAGATGCAAGGATGGTTCAACATACACAAATCAATGTGATACATTATATAAACAGAATGAAGGATAAAAATCATACGATTGGCCGGGCGCAGTGGCTTACACCTGTAATCCCAGCACTTTGGGAGGCCAAGGAGGGTGGATCACAAGGTCAGGATTTCGAGACCAGCCTGGGCAACATGGTGAAACCATGTCTCTACTAAAAATACAAAAATTAGCTGGGCACAGTGGCACACGCCTGTAATCCCAGCTACCTGGGAAGCTGAGGCAGGAGAATCACTTGAACCCGGGAGGTGGAGGTTGCAGTGAGCTGAGATCACACTGTTGCACTCCAGCCTGGGCGACAGAGTGAGACGCCATCTCAAAAAAAATCATATGATTATTTCAATAGATGCTGAAAAGGCATTTGACAAAATTCATATCCCTTCATGATAACCCTAAAAAAAAGGATAGAAGGAACATACCTCAGCATAATGAAAGCCACATAGAACAGACCCCCAGATACTATCATTACTAAATGGAGAAAACCTGAAAGCCCTCTCTTCCCCTAAGATCTGGAACATAACAAGGATGCCCACTTTCACCACTGTTACTCAATACAGTACTGGAAGTCCTAGCTAGAATAATCAGATGAGAAAGAAAGAAAAAGCATCTCAACTGGAATGGAAGAAGACAAACTATCCTTGTTTGCAGATGATATGAGCTTATACTTGGAAAAAACCTAAAGAGTCCACACACACACACACACACACACACACACAAACTATTAGAACTGATAACTTCAGTAAAATTACAGGATACAAAATCAACATGCAAAAATCAGTAGCAGTTTTATATGCCAACAGTGAGCAATCTGAAAAAGAAACTTGAAAAGTGATCTCATTTGCAATAGCCACATTAAATACCTAGGAATTAACCAAAGACCTGTAAGATCTCTATAATGGAAACTATAAAACTCAGAAGAAAGAAATTGAAGAGGACACAAAAAAATGGAAAATTGCATGTTCATGGATAAGAAGAAAAAATATGTTAAAATGTCCATACTACCCAAAACAATCTACAGATACAATCAAATTCCTATCCAAATACCAACAACATTCTCTAAAGAAATAGAAAAAACAATCCTAAAATTTATATGGAATGACAGAAGACCCAGAATAGGTGAACAAAAAGAACAAAACTGGAGCAACCATATTACCTGACTTCAAATTACAGATATGGTTACTGCAAAGCTATACTAACCAAATCAGCATGGTACTGGCATAAAAACAGGCACATATACCAATGGGACAGAATAGGAAACCCAGAAAGAAATCCACACACTTGTGGTGAATTCATTTTGAGAAAGATGCTGAGAACCTATGCTGGGGAAAAGACAGTATCTTCAGTAAATGTTGCCGGGGAAATGGGAATATCAGTTTGCAGAAGAAAGAAACTAGAGCCCTGTCTCTTGCCATATACAAAAATCAAATCAAAATGGATTTAAGACTTAAATCTAAGACCTCAGGCTATGAAACTACTACAAGAAAACACTGAGGAAAATCTCCAGGACATTGGTCTGGGCAAAAATGTCTTGAGCAGTACCCCAAAAGCACAGATAACCAAAGCAAACAGGGACAGATGGGATCAAATGAAGAAGCTTCTGCAGAGCAAAGGAAACAATCCACCAAGTGAAGAGACAACCCACAGAATGGAAGAAAATGTTTGCAAACTGCCCATCTGACAAGGGATTGATAATCAGTATATATAAAGATCTCAAACAACTCTATAGGAAAACATCTTATCATCTGATCCAAAAATGAGCAAAATATTTGGGCATTTCTCAAAAGAAGGCATACAAATGGCAAACAGGCATATGAAAAGGCACTCAACATCACAGATCAGCAGAGAAACGTAGATCAAAGCTACAGTGAGATGTCCTCTACCCCAGTTAAAATGGGTTTTAGCCAAAAGACAGGCAGCAACAAATGCTGGCGAGGATTTTAAGAAAAAGGAACTCTCATACACTGTTGATGGGGATGTAAATTAGTACAGCCACTATGGAGAATAGTTTGGAGGTTCTTCAGAAAACTAAAAACAGAGCTACCATATGACCCAGCAATCCCACGGCTGGGCACACACCCGAAGAAAGGAGGTCAGTGTCGAGAGATCTGGACGCCTGTGTTTACTGCAGCACTGTTCACGATAGCCAAGATTTGGAAGCCACCTCAGTGTCCATCAATAGAAGAATGGATGAAGAAAATGTGGCACATATACACAGTGGAGTACTTACAGTCATAAAAAGAATAAAATCCTGTCATTTGCAACATGGATGGAACTGGAGACCATTATGTTAAGTGAAATGCATCAGGCAAGGCAAGACAAACATCTCATGTTCTCACTCATTTGTAGTCTTCACTGTGTCCTTCCTACATACAATTTCTTTATATTTGTTTGTTCCTGAACTGGAGTCATAAAGCACCCAATGATTGTTAGACTGTTTATATTTAATGTTATTATCAACGTGGTTGGGTTTAAGTTCATTATCTTGCCATTTGTCTCTTATTCAATCTGTTCTTCATTCCTTTTTTCCTCTCTTTTGAATTGAGTACTTTTTATTATTTTACCTCCAATACTACCTCCCTTTTCCCTCTTTGCTGTTTGTTCTAGAGTTTACTATAAGTATTTAACTTATCATAGTCTACTTCCAAGTAATACGGTATCATGTGGTGCTGTGTATGAGGATACACAGCATATGAACCTTACAATATGTTACTTCCATTTTCCCCTCCCGTACCTTATTGTTGTCATATATTTTATTCTACATATATTGTCAACTCAAAAACCTGCTGTTAATATTTTTGCTTTAAACAGTCAGTTATCATTTTTTTTTTTGAGACAGAGTCTCGCTCTGTCGCCAGGCGCCAGGCTGGAGTGCAGTAGCGTGATCTCGGCTCACTGCAATCTCCGCCTCCCGGGTTCAAGCAATTCTCCTGCCTCAGCCTCCTGAGTAGCTGGGACTACACGTGCATGCCACCATGCCCAGCCAATTTTTGCATTTTTTTAGTAGAGACAGGGTTTCAGCATGTTGGCCAGGATGGTCTCGAGCTCTTGACGTTGTGATCCGCCCGTCTCAGCCTCCCAAAGTGCTGGGATTACAGGTGTGAGCCACCGCGCCCGGCCCGGTCAGTTATCTTTTAAAGAGTATTTTCAATTTTAAAAAGTCTTTGACATTTCCTGATGCATTTTTCACTCTGAATCCTTGTGCACATCCAAATTTCCATCTAGTGTCATTTTCTTTCTACCTGAGGAGTTTCCTGTAACATTTCTTGGAGTCTAGGGTCTCTAGTTAATTAATTCTCTCAGCTTTTCTTTGTCTGAAAAGCTGATTTTGAAAGATATTTTATGCAGGATAGAATTCTGGATTGATTGCTTTCTTTTTCTTTTCAGTACTTTTTTTTGAGATCAGGTCTGGCTCTGGCACCCAAACTGGAGTGCAGTGGTGCGATCATGGCTCACTGCAGCCTCGACTTCCCAGGCTTAGCCTCCCAAGTAGCTGGGACCACAGGCCCATGCCACCATACCTAGCTAATTTTTTTTAAATTTTTAGTAGACAAGAGGTCTTGCTATGTTGCCCAGGCTGGTCTCAAACTCCTGAGCTCAAGGAATCCTCCTGCCTCAGCCTCCCAAATTGCCTGGTTTACAGGTGTGAGCCCCCACACCTGGCCTCCTCTCAGTACTTTAAGGATGTCACTCTGTGGGCTCCTGGCTTGCATAGTTTCTGATGACAAATCTGCCATCACTCTTTACCTTGCTCTTTTGTACACAATGAGTTTTCTTCCCTGACCTGCTTTTCAGATTTTCCCTTTGTCACTAGTTTCCAGCAATTTGATTGCAGTGTGCCTTCATATGGTTTTCTCTATGCTCCTTCTGCTTTGGTTTGGTTAAGGTTCTTGGATCTATGGTATAAAGTTTTCATTAAATGTGAAAAAATGTTGGCCCTATTTCTTCAAATACTCTTTCTGTCTCCCTTCTTTATTTCTGAAACTGCAGAGATATTCATGTTAATTTAAAAGATCCAGACCACTTGATCTTGTCCACAGATCACTGGATTCTCTGTGAATTTGTTTTCTTGGTGTGCTTCGTTTTTGCTCTGTCTTCAAGCCCACTGATGTTTTCTTCTGCAGCTTCTTTCTGCTGTTAATCTTATGTCATGTATTTTTTATTCCAGATATTATATTTTTATCTCTAGTAAATTCCATTTGGATCTTTCTTACATGATTAATTTCTCTCCTCATTTATGTTTCTATTTTTCCCTACCTTCATGAATATATTTGTAATAGTTGTTTTAAAGTGTTTATCTGTTAATACCATCATGTATTTTATTTCTGGGTCTTTTCTGTTGATTGATACTTCTCTTGGTGATGTTTATATTTTCCTGTTTCTTTTCATGCCTGGTAGTTTTTGATTAGATGTTGGCATTGTAAAATTTTATGTTGGTAGGTGCTGGATTTTGTTGTATTCTTTAAATAGTTTTCAGCTTTTTTTCTGGCATGTAGTTCAGTAACTTGAAATCAATTTGATCCTTTCAAGGTTTGCTTTTAAATTTTATAGAGTGGGATCAGAGCAGTCTCTTTGGGTAGAACTAATTTTGTCTTCCTACCAAGTGGATCCTGCCAGATGCCCTGTATTAAGATATCGTCACACTCTGGCTGGTGATTATATGATGTATTTCCAATCCTGTAAGCCCCAGGAATTGTTTGGCCTGCCTGTGGAGTTTTGTCTCTGTAAAACTAGACATCACCGTATGATTCACTTTGGCTAAAGAAACATAGCTAGGGGGATGTGTATGGTTCCAGGTGGAAGCATATCATTGCAGTGGTGATGTTCCTCCCTCCAGCTGCCCTCCTCCTTTCCATGGTGCTGATGGGACTAAGTGTTGCCATAAAAGGGCTGAAGAGCTGCAGCAGCTTAGAAGGCAGAGCTGGCACCCAGAGGAGAGATGGCCTGGATTACTGCTCAGACCCATAGCAGAATGTGCTCAAGCCAGCAATCAACTCCTGCTATGCTGGGCCACTGAGACTTGGATTTTTGTGTTATGCAGCAGGAACTATTCCTGCCTGTCCTGACTGATCTTGAGCCAGAGTGTGTGCTCACTCTGCCCCTAAACACATGTCTAAAAATGTATTGGTGTAATGAAGCAGGAGTATTTGAAAATGTGCCATATAGAAAACTATCCATCCACTCTAAAATGAAGAGCAAGAGGGAGCAAAACAAAACATGAATTTGCAAAAGCAAACAAAACAAATGGTTTTTATGAGATCGAATTCCTTTGTTGATGTTTAAATCACTTCCAGATGAATCAATTGGTTGCAATTGAGATTATTCTTCCCTTGTCACACATCTACACAGAGGGGAGCAAACTCATTAGCATAAATGGGAGGTATCCAACCACAACAGGAGAAGAATTGGCCGCTGGTGAATTAAAAATTTTTTTTGAGGTGCTCCCAGCTCCTAATTCTCTTCTTTTGTGTGACATTAACTCTGTATTTCCTAATATCATTGGAAATTTCTTTGTATTTAAGATTTATCTTCCAACTACCTTTAAGGAGTACTTGTAATAGCAGCTTCTTCTAACCTGCTTCTAAAATAGGAATCTTTCTTTTTTTTTTAGATGGGGTCTCACTTTGTCACTCAGTCTGGAGTGCAGTGGTACAGTCTTGGCTCACTGAAGCCTTGACATCCCAGGCTCAAGGACCCTCCCACCTAGAACCCTTAATAGCTGGGATTACAGGTATTTTTTGTACAAGGCCCAGCTAATTTTTGTATTTTTGTGGAGACGGGGTTTTGCCATGTTACCCAGGTGGGGCTCAAATTCCTAAGCTCAAGCAATCCAGCCACCTCAGCCTCCCAAAGTGCTGGGATTACAGATGTGAACCATCGCACCTGGCCTTAAAGTAGAAATTTGTCACCTGTGGTCCAGATAATTCTGGAGGGTTGGGGGAAGGGGTACCAAGGAACCACATGAGACTATAGGCAAATTGTTCAAGTGCATATTTTACATTTTTTCTGGGGAAAGGATTTGTACCTGTCATCAGATTTGTAAAGATCTGGGTGACTCAATAAAGGTTAGGAGCCACTGCCTTAAAGACACAAGTCAGGCCCGGTGCAATGGCTCACGCCTGTAATCTCAGCACCTGGGAGGCCGAGGTGGGTGGATCACTTGAGGCCGGGAGTTTGAGACCAGCCTGGCCAACATGGTGAAAACCCATCTCTACTAAAAATAACAACAACAAAAAAGGCTGGCTGTGGTGGTGTGTGCCTGTAATCACATCTACTTGGGAGGCTGAGGCAGGAGAATCACTTGAACCCAGGAGGCGGAGGTTGCAGCGAGCTGAGATGGTGCCATTGCACTCCAGCCTGGGCAACAGAGCAAAACTGTCTAAAAAAAAAAGACAAAGTCAGTTTCCATACCCACCCAGACTTTGATTTCATATCTCATCAGCCACATCCTGTTGTTTTTCTTGGAACGGCTTCTTCTCCTCTCCTTTCTCCGACAACACATGTGCTGAAGAAGAGTGTCCCGGAAAGGCAGGGATGGATATTTCACAGGTCAGGGAGGTTCCCCTTAGCCCTCAAAGGTGCAGGCTGATTAGCAGGTCAGCTGTCTGAACAAGACATAGTATTGGACCCAAGCCACCACTGTGACGGGCACTGGGGGGATCTTTCTGGCACAGAACAGCTCCGGCAAGCGACAGATAACCCAAGATCTCCACTCGCCCTTTGGCACCCACGAAGGGGAGAAAGGGCAAGCAGCTGAGCCTCGAGGAGAACGGAGAGGAAGCCTGTGCTGAACAGGCGTGTTCCCTTTCAAAGCCCATTGCCCTGTTTGGCTCCATGAGGAGCTTTAGATTTTTGGGTGAAGGGTTTTAAAAACAATGGGGAAAGTTGTGGCAGAGAGAATGAAAATAAAGCATAGCCTACAGCAGAAGTAGTGAGATTTCTATAAACATCTTGGCACTGAGAGGCAGAGAAAGCTGATTTAACTAATTATGAGCAAACCCTTCCGGATATAGAGAGTGGGAAAAGTCTGGCTGGCTGGTCAACGTTATTGTCTAAATAAATCCGTGCGGGCCAGCAGTGGGCTGCTGGACATCGCTCAGGCGGGAAGCAAGTCGGCCTTGAAAACAGCTGCAGCTCCTGAAACCGGGCCAGGCCTGCAGTCTTCCTGCTTACACTCCGAGACTTTTTTTTTTCTGAGACAGTCTCACTCTGTCACCCAGGCTGGAGTGCAATGGCACCATGTCAGCTCACTGCAAACTCCACCTCCTGAGTTCTAGCGATTCTCCTGCCTCAGCCTCCCGAGTAGCTGGGAGTACAGGCACCCACCCATGCCTGGCTAATTTTTGTATTTTTAGTAGACATGGGGTTTCACCATGTTGGCAAGGCTGGTCTCAAACTCCCGACCTCAGGTGATCCGCCTGCCTCCGCCTCCCAAAGTGCTGGGATTACAGGAGTGGACCACCACGCCCAGCCCACTGAATCCCTTTATCGTGCACACAAAACCACGGCAGATCCTTTTTTTGCTCTCATTTTTGTTAAGTTTTCCGTGGATTCATGTTCAGTTTTGCGGTTAAAATAGTCACATAGCTTGATCTGCAAAAGTGCTGTAATATTTTTTCATTGCTGTTGGCTTTTTAACTTTCCCTTTTTTCCATACTTGCTGTAGAAGTCAGTCGTGCAGTGGTTCAGTTCTCTCCTGTTTCTAGAGCTATGGTGTAAGGAACAGCGATGTGTGCATTAGTCAGCAAATGAGGACGACCTCTTCAGTCCACTGAATTAGATGGCAACACAGTAGACAAACAGGTTATCTCAAAGAGATAGAATATGAAACAAGAGGGGCAGTGTGGCCAACAGAAAAAACAATGCATGAGGCAGGGTGCAATGGCTCACACCTGTAATCCCAGCACTTTGGGAGGCCAAGGTAGGAGGATCGACTGAGTCCAGAAGTTGGAGACCAGCCTGGGCACTAAAGTGAGTCCCTATCTCTACAAAAGATAAAACGTTAGCCAGGCCTGGTGGCATGCACCTGTGGTCTCAGCTACATCGGAGGCTGAGGTGGGAGGATTGCTTGAGAACAGGAGGTCGAGGCTACGGTGAGCCCTGTTCACACCGCTGTGCTCCAGCCTGGTGACAGAATGAGACCCTGTCTCAAAAATAAACTGAGGCTGGGCACAGTGGCTCACACCTGTAATCCCAGCACTTTGGGAAGCCAAGGTGGGAGGATCACTTGAGGTCAGAGGTTCAAGACCAGCCTGGCCAATATGGTGAAACCCCATCTCTACTAAAAATACAAAAATTAGCCAGGCATGGTGGCGCACACCTGTAGTCCTAACTACCTGGGAGGCTGAGACAGGAGAAAGGCTCGAACCCAGGAGGCAGAGGTTGCAGTGAGGCAAGATTATGCCATGGCACTCCAGCCTGGCAACAGAGCAAGACTCCATCTCAAAAATAAAAATAATAAATAAAATAAAACAAAACAGAAACAAACATGAGGTGAGCAGTTTGGAGACCCAGTGCTTCACAGTAATCCAATCAGGGCTCCAGTGTTCTGCACAAATCAGAAAGGACTCCTGTCCTATTTACTTCACCATGATCGACCTGGAGAGGAAATACATGGAAAAAATGAAGACAGGAGGCCTATTTTCATAGGAATACATTTTAATAGGAATAATAGTATTATTATCATAAATTTGGAGAAAGAATTTATAACTAAGTTTCTAAAGCAGTGCTAAGCCTTATGCTAAAAGAACAAGACTGGTATGAGATACTGGCTGCACTAGACATGGCAGGCATTGTTGGTCATCTGACCCAAAACTCACTCATTCCTAACCCCTTTCTCTCCTGTCCATCTCAAATGAAAAGGCGGCAAAAGTTTGTATCGTGTCTAATGGACGCCACATGACAGTTCTGTCCGAAGAGTCTTAAGTGGAAATGTATTGTGGACTTAGAGAGAAGCTTTTGCCTTTTTCTTATAAAAGGGACAGATACAGTTGGTGTGAATTCCTCTCTTCTTTCTATCTTGAATATTGGTGTAATGTCTGGAGCTGGAGCAACTATTTTGTGATCATGAAACAACAAACCAACATGGTAGGTAAAATGAAGAGAAAGAATGAGCTTGCCTGGGTCTTTGATGACATTGACGAGCTGCTACCCCAGCTCTGGGTGGCCTACCTTGAGACTTCTTGTTTAAGACTTACTTGGTGTGGGGACGGGCGTTGGTTTTGTTTGTTTGTTTTTTGTTTTGTTTTGTGAGACAGAGTCTCATTCTGTCGCCCAGGCTGGAGTGCAGTGGTGTGATCTCGGCTCACTGCAACCTCTACCTCCCAGGGTTCAAGCGATTCTCCTGCCTCAGCCTCCCGAGTAGCTGGGACTACAGGTACATGCCACCATGCCCAGCTACTGTTTGTATCTTTAGTAGAGATGAAGTTTCACCATGTTGGCCAGGCTGGTCTCAAACTCCTGACATCAGGTGACCTGCCCACTTCACCCTCCCAAAGTGGTTGGATTACAGGCGTGTTTCCAACCACGCCCGGCCTATTTAAGACTTTGATAGTTGAATGTTCTGTTACTTCCAGCCACAGCTTTCTAAAGTACACCTGATTCCAAAGTGCACTTTGCTCCTGATAGTGTGAAGTGCTATAATATGTTATAGGCCATATAGTTTGACTTAACTAAATTGATTTTTCTCAAAACGGAATTACCCTATAGTAATTTGCAATTTTACTTTACTTTTCAAAACTATATGATGAAGCAAAATGTAGGAATAATCTTTTAAATTTCTATTTTGAACATTTTTTAAACACACATAAACATCGTAAAAGGACTCCTTCCCCACCCGCCCAGGCCGCAGTCAGTGCTCAGCTGGTCTCCTGCTCGGGGCAGGTGAGCCTGCTCCCACCCAAGCCAGCCCCTTTCTGAACAGCACACCTAGAATTGCCGGATAGGTCTTCCGGATGTTCCATCAACACTTACCGCCCTATAACTTTTTACTCTACGCTCTGGAGTGACAATGTGCAGGCCTTTTTATAAAATACTCATGACATTTTTCTCTCTCTGTGAATCTTGTAAGCCAATCAGAAAAGGGGTATTTCTGGAGAAGGTTAAGTACAGAAAGCAAGGAGGCCTGCCAGCCGCCCGAGTGAGGGCACACTGGAAGTCCTGTTCCTCCTCCTGCTGCAAGGGAACGCTGGGGAGGGGGCACTCAGTGGCAGTGCCCTCCCTTCTTCCCTGCCCGTCTACTGGCCCAGCTCCTATGCTGGGCCTGAAGGTTTAGGGACAGACCTGCATTGTCAGAGGCCCTGGTAAGCTTCCTTAGTTGACAATGATGGAACAGCCAGACCCCAGCCTGAAAACTCCTCTTGTCCCTAGGAGGTTCTCCTAGGATGTGGGACTGATTTGAACAATGTTTCTATTAAGGACAAGCAGACCTTGCTGTTCTTGGCATGTGAAAGCCCCTTCTTTCCCATATACGTGGGACAGGTGTGCTTGAGGTTGTTTTTCCAGCTGGCACACTGGGTTGGGGCCTGGGGCCCGGCCAACAGGCTGGCACACCTGTGTGGGGAGCCTGGTCTTGACCATGGAAGTGAATAAAGCTCCCCGGTCCGCAGAGCCCACAGGCACCTGTGGTCTCTATAGCTACCCAACCAACAGGCCTGTTGACTTTCAGCAAGAGACCAGGAGGAAGGAATGTGCAGGGACCCAGGGACCTGGACAGAGGGAGGCCCTGCACTCTCCAACTCCAGGGCCTGGAGTTTGCAGAGCGTGACACTGCGTGGGTGGTAGCCTGTGGCTGCCGGGCACACTCTGAGCAGAGTAGGGAAGGTAATTTGTGTCTGGAAAGCCCCGCCCCTGGGCTGACTCAGGTGTAAGTCTAAGAGATCAGTCTCTACATCCAGTCATCAGGCCATAAGTCAAGTCTTGTGTGTGTGTAGATATGGATTGATAGTGCCTCATATGCCTTTTTTACAACTTGTAATGAACTTCCAAACGATCCCTTCCTATTCACAGCTGTCCAGCACCCGGTCCAGCCAGCAGCGCCCAGACAGGTTTCCCGGGAGCTCAGCCAAGTGAGCTCAGTCCTCACCTGTGTGGCACGGGTCCTCCTAACACCTCCAGGGGTGCGTGGGGCAGGGAGCAGGGTGATGTTGGCAAAGCCCCCCAGCTGCTTTGCTGATGACTGGCGCCAGGGAACAAGAGCGGGACGAACTTGCTTTCCTCCCAACTGGCAGCTGTCAGCGCGCTCTGACGGGCAGCCCGTTTCTGCTGGCCTTGGGCTGCCGAGGCTCGCGAGTCCACTTGTCTCTTGGAGGCTTCTAAATGCCAATTAAAATCCCGTTCTCTTCGCCTAATTTGGGAGGCTTGGGCTTCAAGCTCACTACTTAGATAGTCTTGTTCATTTAAAACATTTCACAAAGGGTCACTAATTCTTTTTTTTGAACTTTATTTTATTTTACTTCAAGTTCGGGGATACATGAGCAGAATTCGCAGGTGTGTTACACAGGTATACGTGTGCCGTGGTGGTCTCCTGCACCTTCAACCCGTCATCTAGGTTTTAAGTTACGCTTGCATTAGCCATTTGTCCTGATGCTTTCCCTCCCGGGCCACTGTAATTCTAAAATATCTTTAGTAGGAGCTTTAAAATAGACTGTAATTCTAAAATGTAATGACACTGTGATTCTAAAAGATCTTTTGCTCTTTCGTAAATATTTGCAGCTTCTGGGGCCATATTCTTCTACATGGAAAGGCAGGCATGGCCAGACGTTAAGGATCCCGTTTCTGGCTCATACAATCCTTTCACGGTGTACTTCGTTGCGTGAACATTTCCTTGCAACTGGTTGGTGACCTAACATCAACTGGCTTATTCCATGACCAGCTTATCCTTTCTCTGGAGCCTTATTCTTTTTTGTTTGTTTGACACGGAGTCTCGCTCTGTCACCAGGCTAGAGTGCCATAGCATACCATCTCGGCTCACTGTAACCTCCGGCTCCTGGGTTCAAGTGATCCTCCTTCCTCAGCCTCCTGAGTAGCTAGGACTACAGACGTGCACCACCACGCTCAGCTTATTTTTGTCTTTTTAGTAGAGATGGGTTTTCACCATGTTGGCCAGCCTGGTCTCAAACTCCTGACCTCAGGTGATCCATCCGCCTCGGCCTTCCAAAGTGCAGGGATTGTAGGCGTCAGCCACCGCACCCAGCAAGTCTTGTTGGTAAAGGCTCCAATAGCTTTTACTGCCTGAACCACACCCACCAATAAAGTTATGGCTTTGGATCTGAGATACCCTTGATCAACTTAGCCAATGATTTCCCCCAAACTAAGCATGCGAGAAAAAAAAAAATGAAGAAGATAGAAACACAAATCCCTGTGGATTCTGAAAGTCAGACTTCTTGCCCCTGGAGGAATAACCACTTACTGCAAACACTGTCCATTGCCTTTAAGATTGCAGCTTTTGCCAGTGACCCAGCAGCCACAGGGTCCCAGAGGACAAGTGCCCTCTTGCAGCACAAACTACCTTTGGTATCCTTTCCAAGGTCACAAACTAATCATTAATTCAAAAACTAAAAAGATCGGGGGCCTCAATGCAAAAAGAGCAGAGTCTAATTTGAGAACTGCCTGGCACCCCTCAGGCTGCATAAGGACAGGAGACCTCAGGATCTCAGGGCTCTTCTGTGTTTTTTGGGGGGTCTTGGGAGTTGGCAGTAGCTCCTTTGGGTCCCTTTGCAATCACCAAAACTGTCAAAAGACAAAATAACAACCAATTTAGATGTAGAGCTAACTGGCTCTTACTCAGGATTCATGAATTAGGGAAACCTCCCTTATACAAAATAAAATGAGGCTGGGCGCGGTGGCTCACGCCTGTAATGCTAACACTTTGGGAGGTTGAGGCAGGCAGACCACCTGAGGTCAGGAGTTCAAGACGAGCCTGGCCAACATGGTGAAACCCCATCTCTACTAAAAGTACAAAACTTAGCTGGCGGGGGGGCGGAAATTAGCTGGGCGTGGGGATGCATGCCTGTAATCCCAGCTACTCTGGAGGCTGAGGCAGGAGAATGGCTTGAACCCAGGAGGCAGAGGTTGCGGTGAGCCGAGATGGCGCCACTGCACGCCCGCCTGGGCGACAAGAGTGAAACTCTGTCTCAAAAATAAAAGCCCTCACTGGGCAGTAGCAGAAAACTGGTTTGTATAAAATGGGAACAAGGAAACAATAGAAAAAAAACTGATTGGTTAACTTCTTTCATTACTTTTTTTTGTAAAGGCTAAGGCAATGAGCAGTTCCTCATTACACGGACTCAGATAAACTGTAATCTCCTGTTTTCAGGAAAAACTGGTCTGGTTTAGGATCTAGCTGCCTCCTTAAAAAGCTTCTGTTTAACTTTGTGGCATTTAGCATTAGTGACTTCATTTTGGTTTTGTCTGGTTTGTTAGGGCCTAGTACAAGAGCTCATTCTAAAACAATGTCTCCCATAGGTTTTTGTTTTTTTTTTTTTTTAACAATTCCAACACCCCTAAACAATGTTGGAAGAAAATTCCACAGTCCTGCAGATTGGCTTCATTTGATATTCACAATATGTTTTATTATTGTATTTTATTATTATTTATTTTTAGAGACTGAGTCTCACTCTGTCACCCAGGCTGGATTGCAGTGGCACGATTTTAGTTCACTGTAGCCTCAAACTCCTGCGCTCAAGAAATCCTCCTGTTTCCGCCTCCTGAATAGCCAGGACTACAGGTACCCACCACCGCACCTGGCTGATTTTTAAATTTTTTGTAGATATGGGGTCTTGCCATGCTACCCAGGTTGATCCCAAACTCCTGGCCTCAAATGACCCTTTTGCCCTGGCCTGGCAAAATGCTGAGATTACAGGCATGAGCCACTGCGCACAGCCAAAGCACTGCATGAGCGATGAAAAAGATCTAGGGGGAATAGTGTAAGGGCTGTGGGGTTAGGGGAGGGGTTCCCTTTTTGGTGGGAGCCACTAGAGCACATTTGTACCTGCTTGGAATGAGCCATCCAAGAGAGAGGGAGAGATGAGTGCTGTGGTCATTGGGATGGAGGAAGGGACACAGTCCTCGGGAGAGATGAGTGCTGTGGGCATTGGGAGGAAGGAAGGGACACAGTCCTCGGGAGAGGGAGATCAGACAAAACGCTGGGGCGGAGGAAGCAGGGGCTTTGGAAGAAGATGATGAGATGATGTTGACGGAGTTCTTTTCGATTGACTCTATTTCTCTGGAAAGTACGAGGCTAGACTGCTGAGATGAAGGAGGTAGAGGGGAATAGGATATGTGAGGAAAGACAAAAAGGTTCGAATCCTCATTTTAGAGGAAAGGAGGTTAACTGTAAAACTCTTCTGAGATTAAAAGGCAGTTACATTTTGAGATCATGGGGGTAAAATGAGTAGATGTCTTAATACCCACTGTCGCCTTGAAATTCCTTTCTCCACCAGAAAGAATCAAGGCTTCTTGTAAAAATGGTTGGCCTCAGGTCTAGAGAAGAAAATGCGCAAGATGAGGTTGATACTGCCAATCCAGAGGGCAAAGAAACCATCAAAGGCCACTGGGTCACGTCAAAAGGACCCGGGAGCCACCTCGAAGAGGCTCCCGCTGGCCAAGGAAGGAACATTTAAGCATCAGTGAGAACAGAATGGAGATGGGCTGAAATACATCAGATATGTTTAAACTCCGAGTTCAGAAAGAAAGGAAAATAACTCATCCTGAGCACCGGGAAACAGAGGAAAAGAGTCTATTCTACCTGCTTTGTTTATTTTCATTTGTATCACCATTCGGTAAACAAGTAGCAGATGAGAATTTTCCATTTACAGAAGAATTTTAGCTACTGAATGAAGAAGGAATGACAGAATTGGAACATAACCATTTCACAAGGATTAAGACATTGATGATTAATGGCTGCTATATCACAAAGAGAAAATCGGACACAGGCTTCCTGGTGGAGGAAGGCACTGCCACCGGTGAAACAGAGTCTAATCAAGCTTCTAGATGCAGCCACGGAGCTACAGATGAGACTCAGGGCAAAGGAACTTGCTAAACACCACAGCGGCATGCTAGGCAAAATCCGGGCTGGGGAGGATGGCTGGACACGCAGCCTCATTTTTTTCAACAAATAAATTGCAAGGAAATTTTAAAAAAGAAATAGAGGGGAACCTATACATTACAAAGGACACATCAATTATTTTGTATAAGCATTATTTTGGTTCTGATTCACACAAATTTATGATTTTGAAATAATTGGAAACATGAACTCTAACTGATAATATTAGACCATTACTGCTTTAAAAAAAAAATGACACCAGCCTGCAAAGCTATGCAATTTCTCGAGTAAATTTAAGGACTCAGCGTTAAAGGAGGCTACTAAAGAAATTCATGGAAGGTTGAAGTTTGGTTGAATAAGTGGATGAATAAGTTAAGAATATTGGGATTTTTTGCCTTAAATATTCATATGTTGTTAATATCTAATATAATATTTATATTAAGAAGTACTTTGAAAAACTGTGAAGTTTTATTTAAAAATTAGGGCTAAAACCTTGAAAAGCCAGATAGAGAGACTGAATCAATATATTATTTGCTGATGGCCTGTTTTACTTTGCTGGTATACTTATGAAGGTCATATTTTTCTTTCTTTTTTTTTTTTGAGACAGAGTTTCACTTGGTCGCCCAAGCTGGAGTGCAGTGGCATGATCTCGGCTCACTACAACCTCTGCTTCCTGGGTTCAATGGATTCTCATGCCTCGGCCTCTTGAGTAGCAGGGATTACAGGTGTGCACCACCATACCTGGCTAATTTTTGTATTTTTAGTAGAAACAGAGTTTCACCGTGTTGGCCAGGCTGGTCTCAAATTCCTGACCTCAGGCGATCCACCTGCCTTGGCCTCCTAAAGTGCTGGGATTACAGCCATGAGCCACCGCTCCCAGCCAGAGACCATACTTTTCTGAACCTCCAGAAGGAACATGTGGTCTGACAAAAGGCTATTTTCTAGTTTGTGAATGTATTTAGATGAAGACTATTATTAAGGTCAAACATTTCATCATAATTAGTTGTATATTTAATGAATCCCCTTTAAGGAAAACAAGTTACATAAAATTGAAACCAACCCAGAACATCATATGAATTATCACCTTCATTATGTTCTGCATGAGTCAGACCTCAGGGAACTGTGTGGTGAGTTCACCACATTTCAGACGTGGGAGAACACAGGATAGTCCAAGAAGAGCAAGTGTCATGAGAGCAGTGGATGCTAGGAGCGCGACAGGCCTTTACAGGGGTCACAGGAGGAGCCACGGAGGAGCGGGGCAGAATCACTGTCTCCAAGTTCACTGCGTGCTTTCCTTCCTTCCTTACCTCCTTCCTTTCTTCTTTCCTTCTTTCCTTCCTTCCTTCCTTCTTTCCTTCCTTCCTTCCTTCTTTCCTTCCTTCCTTCCTTCTTTCTTTCCTTCCTTCCTTCCTTCTTTCCTTCCTTCCTTCCCTCCCTCCCTCCCTCCCTCCTTCCCTCCCTCCCTCCTTCCTTCCTTCCTTCCTTCCTTCCCTCCCTCCCTCCCTCTTCTCTCTCTCTCTTTCTTTCTTTCTTCTTCCTGTTTTCTTTCTTAGAGCCTCACTCTGTCACCCAGGCTGGAGTGCAGTGGCACAATCCTGGCTCACTGCAATCTCTGCCTCCCAGGTTCAAGCGATTCTCCTCCCTCAGCCTTCCAAGCAGCTGGGATTCCAGGTGCCTACCGCCATGCTTGGCTAATTTTTGTGTTTTTAGTAGAGATGGGGTTTCACCATGTTAGCCAGCTGGACTCGAACTCCTGACTCAGGAGATCCACCCACCTCGGCCTCCCAAAGTGCTGGGATTACAGGCATGAGCCACTGTGCCCGTCTAGGCTGCATGCTTTTCAGGATCCCAAGTTGATAACTAGATCCTGACATATACAGAGGATCAAGCAGGAAGAAATGGGCTGTGAGAAAGCACTGGCGCACTCCCAGCCATCCCTTGAGACTGTTCTCATAGGGTCAGCATAACCTCCGTGCTGCCAAACCCCAAGGACCACTCCCAGACCTCGTCCTACTGGACTCCTCACAGCCTTGGCCATCACTGACCGCTGGCCACTCCCTGGAATGCCTCCTTCCTTTGGATCCAGGACACTGGGATTCTGCTGGTCGCTATTCTCCTCCACCAGTCTCCTTCTCAGTGGTGGGCGCTGGTTCCTCTTCCTCTCCCATGCGTCAGAGAGTGCCAGGTCACAGGCCCAGGCCTCCTCCCTTTCTGATCAGCACTTGGCCCTTGGTGAACTCACTCAGGCTCAAATCTTTAAATACCATCTGTGCTGATGTTAAAGGAAGAGAAATGGAGGATATGATCCAGATGGACCCCAAGGCCATATAACCAAAACTGAAGTCATCCCAATTTCCCCCAACGCTAGCTCTAACCGTAGAAGCACAAAACGTAAGCTTTACGACCTTGTCAGCATTATTAAATGAAATTAAACCAATCAGCTAAGGAAAAGTCAGTTTAAACAGCTCCACTTGCCTTAAAAAGAATATTAACATATAATAGCCAAGTATAAAAAAGGTCAAAATGCTTGCTCCTAATGCTTTATAAACAGTACTGGAATTGCTGGGGTGGGGCTTCCTACCATGCGTGTTTTGCCAACAACTTGCAACCCAGTTTGCAAATTGCTGTTTTGTATGCACAATATACTTCTAAAATTGTAACATTTGATCTGATTTTATTTTTGGCACTGATGACCTCCATGTTTTCATCTGTGTCGGGTTCTTGCCCTTGGACCCCAGGCTTGCATACTGCAGCGTCCACTCAATGCCTGAGACTGAATGTGTAATCTGCATGTCAAAATCAGCCAGCCCCAAATTGCCCGCCGCACCCCCGGCCACAGGCTCCTCCCCATGCAAACTCATCTCCACTGCTGCACCACCATCTTCCCAGCTGCCCTGACCAAAACCTCCATCTTCAAAAGCCCTGTCTTTCCCTTACGTACCGCATCTGCTATAAAAGCAACTCCTGCTGACTCACCCTTCAGAAATCGAGCCAGAATCCGACGGTTTCCACCATCAGCCTTTCCTACCACCCCCGGCAACTGCCGCAGCCTCCCTCCTAGTCTCGCCCGGCCTCCCTGCCTCCACCTTTGCACTCAGGTTTCAACTCAGCAGCTAGAACGCTTGGGGAAAACATAAATCTGAGCATGTCTCTTTCTCTGCCATGTCACTCAGCATAAAGGGCCAACTTGTTACAGTGGCCAACAGCCCGGCCCCCTTCCTCCTCTGGCCTCCTCTTCCACCACACCCCACCCTGCTCCCGGGGTTCCTCTCCCTCCTCCCGGTTTTTCCCTGGCATGCCCTGCCCTCAGATGCCCACGTGGCTCACCCCAGACTTGTTTTCTTTTTCACTCAAACGCCACTTCCCCACAAGGCCTCAGCGGTCCGCCATGTAGAGTTCTGCACCCCCTTTCCCCATTCATAATGTCACTACTGCCATTAGCACATGATGCACTTTGATTTCTTCTCTGTGGCAGGGGTTTTTCTGTTTTGTTTGCTGCTATATCCCCAGTGCCTGGAACAATGCTTGTCACATAGTAGATGCTTAGTAAATATTTAATCAATCAAGCAAGCAAGCAGCGTAAGAATCTCTACAACAGACAGCCAGAAAAGGCTGTGACTCCTCCACTCCCGCAGAGACCAGATGGTAGGAAGGAGACCCGATTACTCATTGCACAAGTGCTCCTGGTCGCCTAGCAGGTGCCAGGCACTGTTCGAGGTACCAGGTGCCTAAGTAGGACTAACAGGACACACAGATAGGACTAAACAAAGTGGAACAGAAGAGCCTTGCCCAGGAGCTTATGTGACAGTGGGAGCGCTGGTTGACAACAGGATAAATAAGCCAAAGATTTATTATAACAGAGACTAATAAGCACTAAGGAGAGAAATCAAACAGGGAAAAACATGAAATGTTGGGGGTGTATTCATCTGCTCAGGCTGCCAGAACAAAAGTACCAATAACTGGGTGGCTGAAAAAGCAGAAATTGGCCCGGCATGGTGGCTCACGCCTGTAATCCCGCACTTTGGGAGGCCACGGCAGGCGGATCATGAGGTCAGGAGTTCGAGACCAGGCTGGGCAACACGGTGAAACCCCATCTCTACTAAAACACAAAAAATTAGCTGGGCGTGGTGGCACATGCCTATAATCCCAGCTACTTGGGCCACTGAGGTGGGAGACTCACTTGAACCCAGGAGACAGAGGTTGCAGTGAGCTGAGATTGCACCACTGCACTCCAGCCTGGGCAACAGAGCAAGACTCTGTCTCCAAAAAAAAAAAAAAGCAGAAATTATTTTATCAGTTCTGGAAGCTGAAAGTCCAAGATGAAGGTGCTGGCAGGGTTGCCTTCTGAGGCCTCTCTCCTTGGCTTGTGCAATATGGCTTTCATGTTCCTCTGTCCTCAGATGGTCCTCCCTCTGTGGGCTCATGTCTGGGTCCAAATTTCATCTTCTTTTTATTTTTTTATTTTATTTTATTCTATTATTTTTGGAGACCGGGTGTTGCTCTGTCAGCCAGGCCAGAGTGCAGCGGCATGATCTCGGCTCCCTGCAGCCTCATACTCCTGGGCTCAAGTGGTTCTCCTAACTCAGCCTCCCACGTAGCTGGGGCTACAGGTATATGCCTGGTGCCTCGGCCTCAGCGAATTTTTTGTATTTTGTCTAGAGATGGGGTTTCACTGTGCTGCCCAGGTTAGTCTTGAGCTCCCAGGCTCAAGCAATCCGCCTGCCTTGGCCTCCCACAGTGCTAGGATTACAGGCATGAGCTACCGTGCCCAGCCTTTGTTCTTTGTTTTTTTAAGAAACAGGGTCTCGCTCTGTCACCCAGGCTGGAGAGCAGTGGTGTGATCATAGCTCACTGTGACCTCAAACTCCTGGGTTCAAGTGATCTTCCTGCCTCAGCCTCCTGAGTAGCTGGGACCACGGATGCATGCTGGCAGGCTGGTCTCGAACCACCTCACCTGCCTCCAGCTCTTCAGTCCACCCTTGGCTCAAGCCCAGAGGATCCTGACTTCTAGTCATAGTCTTAATTTTTTGTAGAGATGAGGTCTCACTATGTTGTCCAGGCTGGTCTCAAACTCCTGGCCTCAGGTGATCCTCCTCCCTCAGCCTTTCAAAGTGCTGGGGTTACAGGAGTGAGCCAGCTCACCTGCAAAATTTCCTTTTTGTGTAGGGTCACCAGTCCTGACAGATTAGCACCCACCCTGAAGAACCTCCTTTTGACCTAAACATCTACTTGAAGACCCCACCTCTATGTGCAGTCCCATTCTGAGGTGCTAGGGGTTAGGACTTCAACACATGGATCTGGGGGGCAAAATTCAGCCCATAACGGAGTGGATGGGGGGAGGGAGTTTAGATAGAAAGGCTTGGGAAGGCCTCACAAAGGAGCCATTTTTTGACGAACCCAAAGGAGGTAAGAGAAACAGCCATCGGGCCTCTGGGGCAATGACCTCCCACGTGCAGACGCCCGGCGTGGGGTCTCGCCTGGTGCACAAGCAGGAGGACGGTGGAGAGCCTGGCTGGACCAGGCAGAGGGCAGCGCGTGGGGGTGGGAGACCGGCCAGGCCACGGAGCACCCGGACTTCAGCCCCCAGAGCGAGCTGTGCAGACTGACGGTGGGGGCTGCTCTGGCTGCCAGAGAGGCCAGGGGAGAAGGAGGGTGACTAGATCCAAGCTAAAGATGCCAGACCAGGTGGTGACGGTGGGTGTCTGCCACGACCTCAAACTGTAGGTCCTGGAGGGAGCATCCGTTCCCCCAGTGCTGTGAGTGTTGTTCCTGGTGGGGGGCCCTGCCCAGGGTAGCCCCGCTCCAGAAGCCATGACCATTCGATGCACTCAGGCAGCTCCGGGCCTCATCCTCACCCCCTCCCTCCGTCTTTCTCCCCAGCACAGACTCCACAGGCACATCCCCAGCTCGGAGTCCAGGCCACAGGGAAGGACACCTGAGACAATGAGCTCGTGAACCGTGGCCAGGGCCTGGATCTGTTTTTCAGTTAGAACTGGCAGGCTTGAGACGTCCTCGTTTCGCAGAGGAGCCAGAGAGCGCGTCAACCAAGGCTGCCTCCGGCTCTGAGTCCACCTGGCTTCAGGCCCGAAGGATCTTGACTATGACTTCCAGGTTCCTGCACTGCGGCCCGCGGCCCGGCCCTTTCCCACTCTCCCTAACTCCGATTCGCACCCCGTGCTCGTGGGGAACTCAGCAAAGGCCGGTTCGCAGGAGGACGGCGCCTCCGCCCCTACCTTGCCCCAGCCCCGTCCAACTCCTGCTCCCTCCTGCCTCCGTGCCGACCCTCCCGACCTCCTCTCCCCCTCTGAAGATGCTGCCGTCTCCCTTTCGGGGCCTTCCTTTCTCCCCTCTGGAGACAGGCGCCTCTCAGTGCCGGGGCCTGAGCTCTCCTGCTCGGCCCTTTGCGGTTCGCTTCCCACCGCCTGCCGGCCTGGCCAGTCCTCAAGGGTCTCTGCTGTCCCGTCTGCCCCCCATCCTATTCGTCCTGTGTTTCTCCCAGTCGGGCTTCCAGACCCAGCAGACTTCACTCGCTGCGCCATTTCTTCCTAATTTCTTTGCAAGCTGGCTTTGGTGCCCAGCCCTCTAGTGAAGCTGCCCACTCAAAGGTCCCCTTTACTTTCTCACCAAACCAAGTTTCTTTTCTGAGTCCTGATTCTTGGAGGCCTTCCTGAGGTTTTGAGACCAGTCAGCGTTCAGGGCTTTTGCATGTGGGAGGCTGCAGCCCTAGATGCCTGATGGCTGCTCCTCTTACCTCCTTCAGGTCTGCTAAAAAGTGGCTCATTTTTTAAGAGGGAGGAGCCATCAGGAATGGTTTAGCGCCATCCTCTTGATGATGTTTTCACTCGGTTAGTTCAAGTGAGAGCCAAAGCTCTCGGGGTCACGCCGGTGGTACTCCCTCGGGGTACTTCCTGCTGTCTTTTCCTTCTGGCCCCGACTTCTTCTCCTGTCTGTCTCCACTCCCCTTTGATCACCGCCATACTCATTTCTGGCCCTTCATCTGCAGCCATTTCCCATTGGACAACCTGCCCCCCAAGTCTCTGTCTCCAATTAAACCCACCCCCTCCCCAGTTCTCCTCCCTCTGGGATGGAATTGCCACTGTCAAAATGCTGGGATCCTGTCTGACTTCCCACTGTCCTTTGTGTGGCTTGTATTATACAATCAGGCAGCAAATACAGACTTGTATTTCTTTTAAACCTCTCCTGTCTTACTCCGCTCGGGCTCTGATATGGGTTGGATGTCTGTCCCACCCAAATCTCCTGTTGAAATGTAATCCCCAGTGCTGGAGCTGGGGCCTGGTGGGAGGTGGCTGGATCATGAGGCTGGGTCTCTCATGAATGGTTTAGCGCCATCCTCTTGATAAGTGAATTCTTGCTCAATTAGTTACGTGAGATCTGGGTGTTTGAAAGAGTGCGGCACCTCTCCGCTAGCTCTTCTGCTCCAATCTCACCACGTGACATGCTGGCTCCTGGTTACTTCCACCATGACTGTAAGCTTCCTGAGGCCTCCCAGAAGCAGATGCCAGCACCACGCTTCCTGTACAGCCTGCAGAACCGTGAGCCAATGACACCCCTTTTCTTTATAAATTACCCAGTCTCAGATATTCCTTTATAGTAACACAAATGGACTAATACAGGCTTCCACAATAAAATACCATAGGCTGGGTGGCTTAAACAATAGAAATTTATTTCTCAGTTCTAGAAGCTGGAAAGTCCAAGATTAAGGTGCCAGCTGATGTGACTCCTGGTGAGGGCCCTCTTCCTGGCTGGCAGATGCTCAGGACCTTCCCTCTGTGTCTCTTCTTGTTTTTGTTTTTGTTTTCTTTGAGACGAAGTAGTACTCTGTTGCTCAGACTGGAGTGCAGTGGCACGATCTTGGCTCACTTCAACCTCCACCTCCAGGGTTCAAGTGATTCTTGTGCCTCAGCCTCCCGAGTAGCTGGGATTACAGGCATGCACCACCACACCCGGCTAATTTTTTTGTATCTTTAGTAGAGACCAGGTTTTGCCATGTTGGCCAGGCTATTCTCGAACTCCTGACCTTAAGTGATCCACTCGCCTCAGCTTCACAAAGTGCCGGGATTATAGCATGAGCCATTGTGCCGAGCTGTCTCTTCTTAAAAGGACACTAATCTTATCATTCTTATCGTGAGGGCCTCACTGGCATGAATCTGACCCTAATGACCTCCCAAAGAGCCCATCTCTAAATACCATTCCACTGGGGGCTGGGCTTCAACAGATGGATTTGGTAGGGCAGCGGGTGTGGGGGTGGGGCGGCTCAAACATTCAGTGCATAATAACTAGTGTCTCCCCCAGTTTCCCATCTTTGTTTGCGTAATAACCTGCTGGCTCCCTAGCCCACCCCGCCCTGAGCTACATTTCCTGCTGTGGCCTACTCTGCGGCTGGTGGAAATAGCTTTTGCTTCCTTCCCCACCTTCTTCCCTACCCAATTCCCTGCCCTCCAGGCATTCTACATCTCAGAAAGTGGAATGCCCAACCCTCCTGCCGCAGATGGGCCCATTCCTTTGCCCAGATTCCACTGGGGGTTTAGGTGTCTGAGCCAACCTTTTCCTTGAATGTCTCGAGGTCAGTTACTTGCTCCATCTGCGAAAGGTGCCAGTGTCTGGGTACCCGGGTCTATCAAGCCAGTGTGCATGTGAGGAGCTGCCTCCTGCCTCTGCTGCCCAGGTGAGCTGTCCTACCTGAAACCAGAGGGCAGAGACCCCAAACCCAGCAGGTTTTTGGTTCACCCAGCCAATCCTCAGAGACGGAGGATCAGCACTGTCATTCCTTGAGTCTGAGATGTGCATTTTAACGTTGTCTAAATCCAGGCAGAGATGACTATTAGTGGGATGCTCTAGTTTAATTGGAAGGTTTGTTTGTTTGTTTTCCTCAGCGGCACATAAAATAGTGGTTCATTTTACAGTTGATGGTGACTTGGATTCTATAAGCTGTGAAGCTCAAGTGCTGGTCCTGACTGCAGGAACATTTCTAAAATAGGTACACCATGCCACTGTGCAGAACTTTACACCACATGATGCTAGCTAGGAAAGAGGAGCGAGAATAATAAATGGAAGACTGGGTCCCCTCCCTAAGGCCTTACCACTTAATTTGCAAAACAGGCTAAGAGAAAAGATATAAAAACATTTCTCAAGCAACATATGAGTAGGTGAGAATCAAAGTCTGTAAATCTGAGTGTTATACAAGCACTATTACCTGGGACCTCAGCATTCCAGGAAGGCTTCCTAGAAGAAGTGAGCTTTGGGTCAAAAAGTGGGCCAAAGGCCGATCTGCCTCATTGAATGGGCACACTGTTTTCATGAGGTAGCAATATTTCCATTTACACAGGAAGAAGCTGCTCAGACAGCTGATGAGCATCAGGCCTAAGATACTAAGCACATCATGCTTGACCTGGGCAGAGTCTATGGGCCAGGAAATGGGCTGAGGGTCAAGATGACTGCATGACTGCGTAACAAATACGAACAACCTCTGCTGGGGTTGTTTGTATTTATTACCCAGTCATCACCTGAGAGGTTGTCCCCTGAGGATGGCTTGTCTGGCCATTACTGCATGTCGGAAGGGACATGGCAATGTTCTGCTTGGCTCTAGAACAAGTCCCAGAGACAAACAGTTTGGCCAGTGCTGCAGGATGGGGTGAGAGAGGAACTGAGTTTGGGGGCTGATGGAAGCAGCCTATGGAGGCCTCTCGGGCCATCCCCACGTACCTATCACAAGAGAAGGGAATGAAGCCGCTAGACGCCCCAAAGGGTGATTCCAACTCAGACCTAAACTCCCACCCCCACCCCACCTGCCCTGCAGCGCTAACAGGCCGGGCCTCATGCTAGAACCTGGAGTCAGAAGGTCGAGCCTCAGGGGACTGGGCTGCGAGGCCACACACTCTCGCGTACACGCACGGACACATGCGGGTGTCCAGAGCTGGTGGGAAAGGCACTGTCACCATCTGACAGGCGAGGAAAGTGGAGCGCAGGGAAGGCAGGGTCACGTGGTGAGTGGGAGCCATGGTCTGGTTCACAGCCCCAGGTCTCTCCGCGACAACGCACTGTTGACCCCCAACACTTATCCCTGGCGGGGACGATGACCGCAACAGCCTCGGGGACAGAACGCTAGTGAAAGGCAACCTTTCTCCAGTCCGCTTCAAGCGCCCCGCACCCGCTAAGCGCCTCCGCAAATTAACTCAAGTCCTCGGCGCCCAAGTAGACGCAGTTATGACCCCGCTTCAGCGCAGGGAGACCAGGCACGCAGGGTCGAAAGGACTCGTCCAGGGTCGCAGGAGGCGACCACACAGCGAGGCGCAGCGCCCCCGGCGGGAGCAGACGGCGGGTCCAGCCTGGCGGACTCCCGGGCCGGGCTGCCCATATAAGGCTGCGAGCGGCCAGCATCGCGGCCAGGCTCCCGGGGGCGCCCCGCGCGGGACATCCTCCTCCGCGGCGAGGAATGCGTGGCATCTGGGAGGCCCCTCCGCTCCACGCCCGCCTGCTGGGAGCCTCAGCCCCCGGGCGCCGCCTCGCGCAGCTGCCTGGCCACTGGGGGGAGCGCGGGGCCCAGGGTGCGGGGCCGGGCGGGAGGCGGCGGCGCGCCCTCACCTGCCCCAGTCGGGGAGGCGGGTGTGGGGAGGAGGAAGAGGAGGAGGCCGGGGAGGAGCCTGGCGCGGCGCGAGCGGCGGCGCAAAGTGAAACTCTGGGAAGTTGCGGGCGGACGGGGAGCTGTCGCTGGCAGCGCGCCCTCGGGGGGACGCGGCCCCGGCCCCGGCCGTAGCGGGCCCGGCGCCCATGGCCCTGAGCAAAGGGCTGCGGCTGCTGGGGCGCCTGGGGGCCGCGGGGGACTGCAGCGTACTGCTGGAGGCGCGCGGCCGCGGCGACTGCCTGCTGTTCGAGGCCGGCACAGTGGCCACGCTGGGTGAGTCTGGCCCGGAGGCGAGGGCGCCCGCCTTCTCCCAGCGTTGGGAAGACGGGTACCCGCCTTTCTCGAGGGAGTCGGGCGGCGCGGGGACTGCCGGGGCGTGGGGGTCGCGGGCAGAGGGGTGGCTTTTTGAATGAAGTGGGGCTGGGGACTCCGGAGAGCACTCCGGCTGGGCGTGGCGCACGGAGGCCGACCGCCCCTCCTCGGGGATCTCCGGTCCCCGCGGCCGCAGGATGTGGTTTGGTTGCTGGAGAGCCGGCTGGAGCGCTTTGCGTACTCAAGAGAATCCCGGCGTGGGGCGGGGGTTGACTTGGGAGCCGGCCTGACCTTGTGCCTGGCGCCTTCTCTTTGGCACCTGTTGATGAAACCAGCGATTGATTGCCCTTTGGTTTATGTTGGCGGCTCCACTCCTGGAGGGGATGGGGACCAAAGCCCCAGAACATAGGCTCTGGAGAAACTGCTGATGGCACCTTCGTCCCACGTAAATACTTGGTCGAGAAGCATGGGTACTGCACTGTGTAGAACTTGTAAGCAAATTTACCGGGCCTCTACCTTTATGCTGTGTTAGATCCTGTAAGCCAGCGAATTTCACCTATGGACTTCAGAAGCCTTCAAACTGGCATTGTGCTATGGGCTTTAGAACATTATTTCACTTAATTTTCACAATTCTACTAAAGAGCTATTACTGTCCCCATTTTGCAGATGAGCCAACTGAGGCCCGAAGAGGCTAAGAAAGTTGCTTGCCAAGGTGACACCGTCCACCTGACTTTCATGTGGCTGTTTCTATAACGTCATTCAATGCGTGGCTTCCTGGTATCGCTAATCTCGGTCCCTTGTTTTGTGCTAACCATTATAAGGAAAGCCTGGGTTACACCAAAGCACGTGAAACCAGGCCTGGTTGTTAGACTTGTAAATGTAGACACGGGAGAGCAGGCGCGCACCAGTAGGCGTCCAGCTGTAGCCGCTTACCTGTATTCCGAGCTAAACAAGGTGCAGCGTGGGGTCACGTGCACTTGAGGTGGTCGCAAATGCAGCACGCAGTCATGGCTCGCAGATGCCTCTAGCCTTGTTTTCACATTTATATGCACCGACTCCAGTTCGGATGTATGTCTTCAAAGGACTATCTCTTTCTGATTCCCTGTTCATTTCATTAGCATGCATTTATCCAGCTTGTTCTCAGTCACTTGATTACTGAAACAATGTCTCCAATATTCTCTGCATCAAAGGTGTGCAGCGAATTGTAGATTTAAGTTATTTATAGATTATTCCAATTTGTGCTGTCCTGAAGAGTCTAAGTTTGGTCATTTGGTATGGCCTTGAAAGAAAACCACAGAAGTTTCCATTCCATTTTAGATGTCTACTTCATGCCACATTTATCAGAAGCAAAAGATTAATTTCACTGTACAAAACTACTGTTTCATCAAAGAGATTAAAATATCCTTCGGTTGGATTACGGCAACATTAAGCAAGGTTCATACACATTTAAGAGTTCTTTGAAGCTGCTTGGAAAAAAATATTTTTTCAAAAGTGAAGATTTAAAAATGATTAATGACAGTAATGTAGTGCATATTTTCCATTAGGAGCTGAAGTTTGGCCTGAGCTTTACATCACGTTGGTGATTACAGTATACCAGATTTTAGAAAAGAGAATGTGGAAAGGAATTGGCTCGTCTTCAACTCATGTGCAGTCCACATTTGTCATTTAACCTAGCATTCATTTTTCAGTTGAAAACTTAAATTTTTTTTTTTTTAAACAGGCTGCTTCTGCTGCCCAGGCTGGCATGCAGTGGCACAGTCACAGCAGACAGCAGCCTCAACTTTCCAGGCTCAAGTGATCCTCCCACCTCAGCCTCCTGAGTAGCTGGGACTGCAGGCTCGTGCCGCCATTCCTGGCTCATTTTTTCTTTTCTTTTTTTTTTATGAGGTCTCACTGTGTTGCCTGTGCTGGTCTGGAACTCCTGGGCTCAGGCGATCTTCCTGCCTTGGTCTCCCAAAGTGTTGGGATTACAGGAATGAACTACTATGTCTGGCCTGAAAACTTACTTTTTTTTTTTAAGTCTGTTTTGTTTAAGTGAAATGAAACTATTTTTTAAAGTAGCTGTAGCATTTGGTGACTTTGCTGGTCCAGAGAAGGACTGTAGGAGAGAGCCTTCTGTTACTAGAAAGTCGTTTGAAACTTTCAAAATATCCTAAATGCATCACTATTGGATAAAATGGCTCTGAACCTGAAATTCTCATCTGTGTTCCAAAGGGCTAGCTAGCTGTTTCTTTGGGAAAGTTAATTTTGTTTTGTTTTGTTTTTTGTTTTGAGATGGAGTTTTGCTTTTGTTGCCTAGGCTGGAGTGCAGTGGTGTGATCTCGGCTCACTGCAACCTCTGCCCCCCAAGTTCAAGCGATTCTCCTGCCTCAGCCTCCCCAGTAGCTGGGATTACAGGCTCACGCCACCATGCCCGGCTAATTTGTGTATATTTAGCAGAGACAGGGTTTCGCCATGGGGCTAGGCTGGTCTGTAATCCTGACCTTAGGTGATCCACCCACCTCGGCCTCCCAAAGTGCTGGGATTACATGCGTGAGCCACCGCGCCTGACCCGAGAAGGTGAATTTTTACAAGAAGATTGCAATCTCTACTTTTATATGGGACAGTATCCTTGTGGCAGCTGGTGTGGCTAGTGGTCTAATCTTGACCTTTCACCTTTTCCTTGAGGTTTGGGGTTGGGGGGTAGCTTCCTGTTGTCTTCAGCAGTGGTTTTCCTGTGATGGGTCCTCCCAGTTAGTAATGAAAGGCCGAGAGGCTGAAGTTGTGGGTAACTGCTTGGTGGGTAATGGTCTTTCCTGGTCCCTGAGTTGTTCTACCTTCTGTCCTGCTCTGCTGCGGATGCCCACAGCTGCTTTCCTAGGGGCCATAGGAGATGAGAGGCCTGGGCCTGATGACCATAGGCGCTGGCCCTTCATAGCAGGTTTTATTCTTGAGGGATCTCAACTGGAAAAGCCTTCTCACCAAAAGGGCCGGGTGGTTCCTTATCATTTTCAGGCAATTCCTGGAGACAGTCAGGGGCTTGAACTGGGCTGTGATTTTTAGGAAAACTGATGGTGCATGATTCGTGGACTGTTGGACTCCTCCATTCTGCACCTGTCCTCACCTGTTCTGTTCTAGAGTGAGCTCTTCACACAAGGCCATCTGGCCTGCTAGCAGGATTGTTGAAGGAATGATTCAAAATTCCTGCTTCTGAAAGAGTTAGGTTGTGAATCTATCTTTTAAGTAGACCAGTGGGAGCAGAAATTCCACAGGCAGAAAAGTCAAACATTTTGGCACCCATTTAAAAGGTTTTTATGAAGTCTCAGGGACCTGATTCAGGGGTAGGAGGTCTTCTCAGCACAGGTGGGAAGCCCAGGAGTTGGTACCAGCTTCTCTGGCCCACAGTCTGCAATTAGCAAACAGATGTTCCCTTATTTGCACATACAAAAACCTCTTCCTGTCTCTGTCTGTTGTAAACTTAGGGAAACGTGCTTATTGTTAACAGATTTTGTTTATTTTCAGAGTGAGCCACTGTGTTCCAAAGTTCAAGGTTCTCCAACAGCCCCCAGGAATGGTGGCCTGAGGGTGTCCCTGTGTAACACTCGGGCTGTGTCACAGCCCGCCTCCTGCTCCCCAGCCTGGCTTTGCTGTGCGGTAGCAGGGAGTCAGGGATAGGGCAGGAGGCTTGAGAGACTTCATTAAGTTAATTAATGGGTGTCCCTAAATTACTCTGAGCTTCTGGGGAAAGGTTCTGTGTAAACACCAGGCCTCCAGGTTCTGCCAGCTGCTGTTTGTGTGGAGGCCACACCTGAGTTCAGCTTTGTTTGAATTGGTGAGATGGCCCCGGGCGGAGCAGGACACAGTGTGAACTGGTGCCTAGGTCACTTTCTCAGGCTTTGTGGCCAGATTTATTGGGTCACGGACTGGAATTTTGATCTGCTAAGAGCACCAGAGAGAATTAAATAAGTCGCCATTTGATAAATGCTCCTGGGTAAAGTGGGAACCACAGGTAGGACCAGGTGAGGGTTCCAGGCTCCTGACACGGGAAACTTGAACAGTCCTGGCCTGTCTGCCTGGGGGCTGGTTTGCCTTCTCTCCTAGTGGTAGGTTGTCTCAGCATAGTATTTACAAAATGCAAACTGGGATAGTGTGTGCTTCTCCTGTGGTGGTGTGTTGTTGCTGTTGTTGAGATGGAGTCTCGCTCTGTCACCCAGGCGGAGGGCAATGGTGCCATCTCGGCTCGTTGCAATTTCCGCCTCCCAGGTTCCAATGGTTCTCCTGCGTCAGCCTCCCGAGTAGCTGGGACTACAAGCATGCACCACTATGGTCAGTTAATATTTGTATTTTTAGTAGAGAAGGGGTTTCACCATGTTGGTCAGGCTGGTCTCAAACTCCTGGCCTCAAAAGATCCACCAGCCTTGGCCTCCCAAACTGCAGGTATTACAGACATGAGCCACTGCGCCCAGCCCTCCCATGGTTTTTGTAACTCACCTATAAGATCGTGATTTCAAATCTTACCATGTTCTTGTTTTGGCTGTGTGGCTTAAAAAACTTTGCTTTTAACCTTTAATTGTGAAAATGTTCAAACACAAAAGTATAGGGAAAAATGAATCCCCTGTGTACCTGTCATTTAGCATTGATAGTTATCAATATATTGTCAGTTTTATTTCACTTGTCCCTTTATTTTTGATGAAAACATGAATCTCTTAAAATTTAGTTTTTTTTAATGCCAGGCAAGATTCTAATTTGTTGGGTTGGCTTTTTTTTTTCTTACTTGCATTTAGATATGTAAGTTCGTTTTTTTAATTTTAATGTAAATTAACAAATTATAATTGTTTTTTGAGATCAAGTCTCGCTCTGTCACCCAGGCGGGAGTGCTGTAGCTCAATCTTGGCTTACTGCAACCTCTGGAGGTTCAAGCCATTCTCCTGTCTCAGACTCCCGTGTAGCTGGGACTACAGGTGTGTGCTACCACATCCAGCTAATTTTTGTATTTTTAATAGAGATGGGGTTTCACCATGTTGGCCAGGCTGGTCTCGAACTCCTGACCTCAAGTGATCTGCCTGCTTTGGCTTCCCAAAGTGCTGGGATTACAGGCATGAGCCACTGCAATGGACTGACAAATTATAATTATTATATATTATGGACCACAAAGTTATCATATATGTGTACAATGTGGGATGATTCAATCAAGATGATTAACATAGTTATCACCTCAAATGCTTTGTTTGTTTGTTTATTGAGATGGAGTCTCAGTCTGTCGCCCTGCCGGAGTGCAATGGCATGATCTCAGCTCACGGCAATATCTGTGTCCCAGGTTCAAGCGATTCTCCTGCCTCAGCCTCCTGAGTAGCTGGGACTACAGGCGTGTGCCCCCATGCCCGGCTAATTTTTGCATTTTTAGTAGAGATGGGGTTTTGCCATGTTGGCTAGGCTAGTCTTGAACTCTTGACCTCAAGTGATCCACCTGCCTCAGCCTCCCAAAGTTCTGGGATTACAGGTGTGAGCCACCGCAGCTGACCACTTATTTTTTGGGATGAGAACGTTTGAAATTTACTCTCCTAGCAATTTTGAAATATGCATTAACTGTAGTCACCATGTTATGCAAGTTCAAAATTTGCTTGGTAGATTTCCATGCGGCCAACAGCAGAAACAGTGGCATGAACTGATTCTGAGACATTGGCCAAGACACATTTTTAAAAGCAAAGTGACCAGGTGGGAAGGGTCGACCACAGCTTGGAAGAACAGGATGCTCTCTGCTGGTGAGCTCAGGAGGGCAAGGTCTGGGCCCTCTGACGGCGCTGCCTCTAAGAGGGCCGAGGGCCACGTCCATTGTCTTCTGCACTCCCCTTTCTGGATGACACGCCTGCTGCTCGAGACCCTGGAGTGCGCTAAGCACATCCTGCAGCTGTGCAGCCCCTCCCATGGTGTCAGGCAGACTGCAGCGTGTCCACCTCAGACCCGGGCCTAGGCGTGGTAAGGACGTGTTACAGGTGAAACGGGACACACACTAGCTGGGACTCTTCATGTGTATGCATGAGGCTCCCTGCAGGGGGCCATGAAGCCCAGGTAGAGGGATGTTGGGGAAGAGAAGGCAGCCAGGCTAGAGCAGCCCTCCCCACTGGCCACAGCATGAACCTGGCCCTCCAGGTAGTCATGGCAGCGTACTTTTCAAGGTAGGAGGATAGAACCTATTTTATTTAACTGTTTTACTTTGTTAGCTTGATTTAAAACTTAACAGTTTGGCATACAGGAGGCAGAGCTCATGGGTGCTCTGGCCCCAGCCCCTGCAGATATTCAGGCGGACCTGCCCTGGGCACGTGTCCCAGCCTGTGTCTTTCTGCCATGTCTCTCTTCTGGAGTGCTCCGGGGGTGCTCAGGGGGCTGCTCAGTTTCTGTCGCGGCTTCTTCGGCCTTGTCACTGAGAATGGGGAATATATTGTTTTCTTTCCACTTGAATTGTCCTTAAAGCCGCGGATAAACTAGCCTGGCTCAGACTTGGGAATTTGACTGGAGTCCCTTTAGCATTTCTGGGCAGGGATCGGTGGTGTCGTGGCCAGCTCTCCTCAAGGTGAAAACCAAATTGGGTTGGGAGGGTGCACTTGACACTTAAAGCCCCCAAGCTGCGGTGCCATCAACCACACTCTGTGGACGGGAGGCTGTCACTGGGCAGGCCAGGTCCACCCTCAAGTCCATACAAAACAGCCCAGTTCAGGGCCCTGCTTCTTTTCCAGATCTCACGGGCAGGAGCCTTCCAGCACTGTTGATGTGAATGTAAGCCGCTGTTTCTTTCTGGAGGGAAATTTAGGCACATGAATGAAAACCCTTAACAGCATGCAAGAGCTTAACCTGGGATTCTACATACAGAAGTTTATCTCAGGAAATATTCCCAGATCACTCGCCCGTTTTGCTTAAGGGATGTTTGTCACAGGCTGTTTGGAGTTTTTAACTGGTTAAATTGACGGTGATTCAACTTGATCATAATAGCTGACATTTATGGTGTGTTTACCATCTACCAGGTGCTCATCCAAGTGGCTTATACATATTAACTTACTTCATCCTTATGTCGAGGCGGGTACTGGTAATCTCCATTGTATGCTTGGGGAAACTGAGGCACAGACAGGCTTAAGAACTTGCCTGAGTCTCCACCTCCAGTGGAAGGCTCCAGAGAACAATACATTCCTTAGGGAAAAAAACTGAATACATATATATATATATGGAAAAAGACCCGCTTTGTCCTGTTTTCTCTGGCTTATTTCAGTTTTCATCTGGCATACATTTTGATCTAGGCGGTTCCCACTGGGGAAACAGCCAGTGCCTTTCTGAGCAGAGGGTGTGGCACTACAAAGATGAAGCTTGATCTCTGGGAGAAACATGTGGGCTTCAAGGCCATGCTCCTGGCGGCAGAGTGGAGCCTCCACACGGATGTCCCAGCACTGGGAGCAGAGGCCGATGCGGCCCAGGGTGCTGAGGAGAGTGCTCCCCAGTGCAGGGGATGCTACAAGACCCCAGGCTTCTCAAGGAACATGAGGTTGGCAAACCCAGAATGTTGGACCAGGTCAGCTCCAAGACTGGGTTTGAGCTGGAGAAGTGTCTGTGGGAGGGTGCGGGGGCTCCTGCAGAGCATGTCTTCCTGCCCCTGTGGGCTTTTCTGGGGGCCTGGGAGGCTCTGCAGAGTAGGTGGATGGAACCATGCCTTGCCCTGGGGGCACTGGGCAGGAGCCAGGCTCGGGGCGTGAGTCTGGTTCTGTGCCAGGAGGCTAGATGCCCTGGCCAGGTCCCGTGGGCTGTGCCATCTGTGCCCTTGGCCTGCGAGGCTGGCGGGCTGCCACTGCTTGTAAACCCCCCTGGTTGAAAAGGTGATTCGGAGCAGCAGATTCGCTGGGAGCCTGTCAGCCATGGAGCCAGACGGACAACTTGTGCCCCAGGCCCAGACTGTGGGAGGTTGCCTCAGTTTGGAGGTCTGAGCTTCATTCTAAGGCAGGTTTTTGAGGAAATGGGGCTCTTGGGCCAGGTACCTGGTTGGTTGTATTCCTGCATCTCTGCCAACTCTCTCCTGCCTCCCTCTCCCCAGGGCTGGGGCTGGCAGAGCCTGCGTCCACTGTGCCCCCAGCCTTCCATCTCGGATGGAGTTGTGTGTTTTTCAGCGAGCCCACACGCCCCCTGAGGACAGGGCCTTGCCCCACACCCGGCCCCTTCATCATAGCTGCTAGGAAATGAAGGCGCATGTCCCCAGGGTCCTTCGAAGTAGGATGTGGTCTCCCCGAGCAGAACTCGGGCTCTAAATGCCCTCCTGGCTCTGGTGTTGGTGTGGGACTTGGATTGCGGGAGAGGGCAGCGTGTTCACGGTTCCTGCTCAGACCCAGTGGAGGACAGGGCAGCTCCAGGCTCCTGGCAAGATGCAGCAAAATGGCCAGAGTTAAGGTGAGCACGGCCTCCAGTGCAGCTTCTCACCCCTGCCGCCGCCTGTCTGAATTCTAAGGCGAGGGGTGGTCCTGCAGTGACTTGTTATTGACTGGTGGGTGTAACCCAGAAGAGGCAAGCGACTTCCTTCTCTTTCCTCTACTCTGACCCTAGAATGTTCCCGTGATACGACCTCCAAACCCTTCACCTGATTTCTTTCCCACCTCTCTGCACTGAGGACAGGGAACTAGGTGGCTGCTCACAGTGGGTAAAACTGAGGCTTGCAAGACAGCCTTGGCGATGGGACAGCCAGACCCCAGCCCTGAGCGCCTATCTCTTCTGTACTCAGCCTTGGTCTCCTTTTCAGCTGCAAAGTCAATACCGTTCGCTTTCAGACAGGGAGATGTGCCAGGCCAGGAGAGGCTTTGGGTCTATCACAGCTTAACTGCAAGGTCTGAATGACTCTAAGGAGGGGGAGAGAGAGAACGCCTCTACAGCCTGGCACACACATCTGCTGGAGAAAGTGGTGAGTGTGTCGTGACCAGGTGAGGGATGAACCTTAAGGACATTGGCCGAGAACACCTCCCCTCCTCACCATGAGTCAGCAAGCCCAGGACAGCAGTGCTTCCAAAACCTGATTTGTCCACCTCACCTGGAGATCTTGTGGCGAATCAGGTCCTGCTTGGTTGGCTCTGGGGTGGGTGTTGAGAGCCTGCCATTCTAACAAGCTCCCGGATGATGCTGGTCCACTACCATGCTTTGAGTACCAAGATCTCCTGCCAGCTTGGGAGAGAGGAGACCTGAATCCTAGCCCTGGCTCCTTGGGCTCTTCTTTGCACTGGGGGAATTTATTTAAATCTTACCGGCCCCAATATCTTAATCTGAAAACAAATGAATGACCACCTATGTTGCCTTTCCTACTCTGAAATTCCATGCATCTTAAAAAAAAAAAAAAAGGTTTTAGGGCTGGGCACGGTGGCTCATGCCTGTAATCCCAGCACTTTGGGAGGCCAAGGTGGGTGGATCACCTGATGTCAGGAGTTCTAAACCAGCCTGACCAACAAGGTGAAACCCCGTCTCAAGTTAAAAAAAAAAAAGTTTAAAAACTAAATATGTCAGCCTCACCATCACTGCTTCCCACACGTAAAATTATAAACCACTCAGAAATTTGAGCCTTAGGAGAAGTGATCTGGCAAGGCAAATTGAAGACGGCTTTGAGGGCTGAGCTAAACCTAGAAATCTGATGCTATGCATATTTTATAGGATGCTTATAAATTAATGAAAATACATGAGATTATCTCTCCTTGATTCTACCCTTTCCTACAACCAGCAAAAACTTATAAAAAGCAATTGAAGCTAACTTTGGGAATGCAAAGGTATTGATTAGAATATCATGGACTGTGCTCACTCCATGGCTGCTTTAGCAGATGCTTGTTAAGAGCCATGACTGTTTTTAATTTGTATTTTTTGTGGCTGCATAGTAGGTATGCATATTTATGGGTTACATGAGATATTTTGATACAGGCATGTAATAACCACATCATGCAAAATGGGTATCCATCCCCTCAAACATTTATCTTCTGGGTTACAAACAATCCAATTATGCTCTTTTATTTTCAAACGTACAGTTAAATTATATTGTCACCATGTTGTGCTATCAAATACCAGTTCTTATTCTTTGCTTCCATTTTGTTTTGTTTTTTTTTACTCATTAACCATCCCCACCTTCTTCCCAGCCCTCACTACCCTTCCCAGCCTCGGGTAACCATCCTTCTCTCTATTTCCATGAGTTCAATTTTGAGTTTTAGATCCCACAAATAAATGAGAACATGCAATGTTTGTCTTTCTGTGCCTGCCTTGTTTGCTTGTTTGTTTCTTTTTTTTTAAGAGAGAGTCTCACTGTGTTGCCCAGGCCGGAGTGCAGTGGCATGATCTCGGCTCACTGCAACCTCTGCCTCCTGGGTTCAAGAGATTCTCCTGCCTCAGCCTCCCAAGTAGCTGGGACTACAGGTACCTGCCACCATGCCTGGCTAATTTTTGTACTTTTAGTAGAGATGGGATTTCGCCATGTTGGCCAGGTTGGTCTCAAACTCCTGACCTCAGGTGATCCACCCGCCTAAGCCTCCCAAACTGCTGGGATTACAGATGTGAGCCACTGTACCCAGCCTTTTTTTCTTTTTTCTTTTTTTTTTTTATGAGACAGAGTCTTGCTCTGTCACCAGGCCGTACTGCAGTGGTGCCATCTCAGCTCACTGTAACCTCCGCCTCCTGGGTTCAAGCGATTCTCCGGCCTCAGTCTCCTGAGTAGCTGGGATTACAGGCACCTACCACCACAACCGGCTAATTTATGTATTTTTAGTAGAGACGGGTTTTCACCATGTTGGCCAGGCTGGTGTCGAGCTCCCGACCTCAGGTGATCCACCCGCCTCAGTCTCCCAAAGTGCTGGGATGACAGGTATGAGTGTGCCTGGCCGGCTGGCTTGTTCCAGTTAACATAATGACCTCCAGTTGCATCCATTTTCTATGGCTAAATCGTACTCCACCGTGTATATGCACCACATTTTCTTTATCCGTTCATCTGTTGATGGACACTGAAGTTGCTTCCAAATCTTGGCTATTGTGAACAATGGTGCAACAAGCATGGGAGTGCACATCTCTCTTTGATATTCTGGCCTCCTTTCTTTCGGGTATATGCCCAGCAGTGGGATTGCTGGATCATATGGTAGCTCTGCTTTTAGTTTTTTGAGGAACCTCTAAATTGTTCTCCATAGTAGTTGTACTAATATAGTATATATAGCACATAACATATATTTAGTGCATAACATATATATATATATAGTATATAACATATATAGAGGTTGTACTAATTGACATTCCCACCAACTGTGTACAAGGGTTTTTCTTTTCTCCACATCCTCACCAGCATTTGTTATTACCTGACTTTTGGATATTAGCCATTCTGAGGTGAGATGACATCTCACTGTGGTTTTGATCTGCATGTCTCTGGTGATCAGTGATGTTAAGTACCTTTTCATACGCCTGTGTGCCATTTATATGTCTTCTTTTGAGAAATGTGCATTCAAATCTTTTGCTCATTTTTCTGGATTGGATTATTAGATTTTTTTCCTGTAGAGCTGTTTGAGCTCTTTATATTCTGGTTATTAGTCCCTGGTCAGATGAGTCGTTTGCAAATATTTCCTCCCATTCTCTGGGCTGTCTCTTCACTTTGTTGTTTGTTTCCTTTGCTGTGCAAAAGCTTTTTTTTTTTAACTTGATGTGGTCTCATTTGTTCCTTTTTGCTTGGTTGCCTGTGCTTGTGGGGTATTGCTCAAGACTTTTTTGCCCAGGTCAATGTCCTGTAGGTTTTCCCCAATGTTCTTGTAGTAGCTTCATAGTTTGAGGGCCATGGCATTCTTAAAACCTGATTTCCTTTCCTTAAAACTTTCATTCTTGCATACCATTTTTTTTTTTTTTAAGTAAGCTGGACTGTCGTTTGGCTAGGGAGTTGGGAGTTGGCGTGTCTGAAAATCTGTGGTCTTTTTTATCTGTCTGTTTGAACTGTCTGTTTTATATGTTGCATGAACCCCGCTTTACCACGAATCTTATCAATGACTGATAAACACTGTCTATTGGAAAACATTCTCTTTAAGAGGAGGAGACCGTTCTCTGCAGCTCCTGCTGATTCAGCAAAGCTGAGGTCATGTGGAACCCGGCTGGGCAGAGACTAGCGATTAGAAGTCTGTCACAGGCGGTGACAGTCCCCATGCTCCAGGGAAGAACAGTGACTCTGGCTGTTCCAGTCTGTTTCAACAATGGAGGCTGTATCTTTTTACTTAAATGGTGTGGATTAAGAAAGGAATCTTGGAGAACTAAGGCTGGAGCTGCCCAGGCCGGAGCCAGGCCCCTGTGACAAGGCCTGTCTGGGTCAGGGCACCTACCTCTGTTTTCACCTGGACCACCTGGTGGAGCACTAAGTGGGAAACGGGAGGGCCAGCATTGAGCTGCAGGAATGGAATTCCATGGTGGAATCTTATGTCTCCAGAGTGGACAGACAGAAGCTTGTGTTTTCATTTCTAAGGACATCTGCCACGCCCTCCAGGCAGACCACATAAACGGCATATTTGGGTGCGGCCTGAGAGATTCTGTCTGGTGATAATACCCTGATGTTAACCAGCAGCAATAGAACTGGACTCTTACTGACAGGGGAAGATAGATGAGAAATGATTTCCATGGGGATGTTGAAAGTATTGACAATTCTGAAGACCCCAGGGAGCCGCACGGGGTTCCTGGCCAGGAGTGCCTCTCCATTGCCCTGTGCCCCCTTACTTTCCAGGCTTTGGCTCTGTGTGTCTGAATCTATGGGGTGTCAGTGCTCCCTTCTAATTCACAGAAGGTGCTGTATGGGCCCCACACTGCCCATCCTGCTGAAATGGGCGAAGGCCTTTTCCCAGCCTGAGTGGTAGTGATTCAGCCAACTGCAGAAGTGGTATTTGGAGCTCACCCTTAAAACATAAAAGCAAGTTACGTTCAGACATATACAGGCAATGAGAAAATACGATGAAATCCGGCTGCATATGAATGGCCCCAGACTTCAGGGCCTTTGAGTGTGTCTGACTCGGGCAGCATCTTCTCCTTTGAGGTTTTGGGCTCAGTTTACTGTTAGGAAAATTAGTTTACTGAGAGTGTCTCAGAATTTTGGCTTAAAAGAGAAAATATACACTTTGGAAGGCTGAGGCAGGCAGATCACCTGAGGTCGGGAATTTGAGACCAGCTTGACCAACATAGAGAGAGAGAAGAGAGAGAGAGAGAGAGAGAGAGAGAAAATATACCCGGAAGACTTGAGGACTTGAGGGGTGCTCAAAAACAAAAAAAATTGTGTGAGCTTCAGAGGAGCACCTTGAGACTCCAGCTCCATCACCTCTGCCATCCTGGGCCTTCCTGGGGGAGCTCTCCTTCTTGCGGCTGCCTTCTCCTCTCCTGGACACTCCTAAAGTGTTTTGGGTGCGGAGGATGGGATTAGCCACTCAGGAAAGCCAAGAGCTAGATCCTGAAGCATCTGTATGGGAAATGTTCATCTGTGCATGAAATGAGCATCTACAAGTGAAATCCCATGTCTGGAATCTGTTTGGCGTGCGCCAGGACACATGCACGTGCACACACACAGTGGGAACAGGGAGTAGGTGAAATAAGAGTGGGAAAATGTTGACAACTCTGGGAACCGGGTGACAAGCTGCTTGGTGGTTCACTAGACAGGGAGTTCTAAATTGGCTGCTTTTCAGCATCAACAGATAAAAATCAATAGCCTTCCTGTATGCCACCATTAATCAATTAGAGTCTGCAATGGGAAAAGAAGATGCCACTCCCCCACAGTTTCTGGGAATAAACATAGTGTGTAAGGCCTAAAAGAAGAAAGCTGTAGAACTTGACGAAGCCCAAGTCTGTGGAAAGGCATACCATGTTCTTGGAATGGGAACATCAACACCATAGAGATGGCAGTTCCTCTCCAGTTAATCCAGTGCAAGTATCGATGAGTAAATCCAATTAAATTCCAACAGGAGTCTTGTCTAAAATGTAACAGGTTGGGCCAGGCACAATGTCTCACACCTGTAATCCCAGCACTTTGGGAGGCCAAGGCAGGTAGATCATGAGATCGGGAGATCGAGACCATCCTGGCTAACGCAGTGAAACCTTGTCTCTACTAAAAATACAAAAAATTAGCCCGCTGTGGTGGCACGTGCCTGTAGTCCAAGCTACTCAGGAGGCTGAGGCATGAGAATCACTTGAACCCAGGAGATGGAGATTGCAGTGAGCCAAGATCACACCACTGCACTCCAGCCTGGGCAGTACAGGGAGACTCTGTCTCCAAAACAAAACAAACCAAAAAAAGTAGCAGGCTGATTTTATAGTATCTCTGGACTCTCCCACATGTGAACTTATTCTTACCTTCATTCTCCCATTTTGGTTAATGACAGCACCATCCAGGCAACTGCTGATAACAAAAGCCTGTGAGTCATTCTGACACCCCTTCCTTCCTCAGCCTCATCCTTCATCCAACCTACCAGTCAGTCCTGACCACCCCGAAACAGATCGTGAACCCCACCAAGTCCCCCTGTTGTCACTGCTACCTCAGGAGTGCAGCCCCTGCCCCAGGTGCTTTCCTGGTCTGCCTGGCACCCTTTTGACTCATCTCCTGGCCCTTCCCCTGCTCCCCACATAGTGACCTGCCTGAGGCCCACAGGGCCCTCTGTCCTCTGCCCTTGCCTCTTTCTCCACGCTCATCTCCCACCATTTCCTGGGCTTGCTGCATTCAGCAGCCTGGCTTGTTCCTGCTCAGAATCTTCGCACTCCCCACCCACCTGCCTGCACTCCCTCCCCCAGCGGATAAGGTTTGGATCTCTGTCCCCGCCCAAACTCATGTTGAAATGTGATCCCCAGTGCTGGAGGCGGGCCTGGGGGGAGCTGATTGGGCCATGGGGGCAGTTTCTCGTGAATGGTCAGCACCATCCCCCTTGGTGTTGTCGTCATAACAGTGAGTTGTCACAAGATCTGATTGTGTAAAAGTGTGTGGCACCCACCCCACCCTCTTGGTCCTGCTCCTGCCACATACGACGCCTGCTCCGCTTTCCTTCTGCCACCAGTAAAAGCTCCCCAGGACTCCCAAGAAGCAGATGCTGCCATGCTTCCTGTATAGCCTATAGATCCATAAGCCAGTTCAACCTCTTTTCTTTATAAACTGCCGGTCTCAGGCATGAACAGACTAACACACCAAGGTTAGCCTGGATGCTGCCTCCTCCTTCTCCTCCAGAGCTCAGCTCAGTGACTGCAGTGAGACCTTCCTGACCTCTGTGGCTGGAATTACCTGCAGCCTCCACACACTAGCTGTCTCTGCCTCACGCCTGGTTTCCTTCCTTCTTAGTGCTTATCACTGAAATTGCCTTATGTGTGTGCTTCTGTGCGTATCTTCCGTTGACCACTGCAAAAATGCAACCTCCATGGCCGTAGGTTGAATTGGGTGCCCCAGAAAAATAAACCCGGGATACCTTGTGATCTTATTTGGAAATAGGGTGCAGATGCAATTAACATGTAAGTTGAGATGGTATCGTATTACTATAGGGTGACCCTTAATCCAACGTGACTGGTGTGCTTATAAGAAGAAAAGGGACATAGAGGCAGATACCTGTGGAGGGGAGAATGTCATGTGAAGGCACACAGGGAAGACACCCATGTAGCAATGGAGGCAGAGAAGGGGGTGACACTGCCACAAGCCAAGGAATGCCTGAGCTGTCCGAAGTGGGGACACTCAAGGGAAGATGGCCCTGCCCACGCTTGATCTTGGGTTTCTGGCCTCCAGACTGTGAGACAAGTTTGCTGCTGTTTTAAGCCCCCCATTCTGTGGTTCTTGGTTACAGCAACCCAGGCAACGAATACAGGGACGTCGGGTATCTCGTTCAGTACCTTACCTTAACATTGCCTGGGGTGGAAAGGAGGCACAGCAAACACTGTTGAATGATGAAGGATTGGTAAACAATAGCCAAGATTCTGAAAAAGGTCAACAAAGACAGACTTGATTTACCAGATAGCAAAACATTACAAAGCCCTAACCACCGTGGAGGCTGTCGGCACCAATCAGTACAGTGGCGTGGAGGACTCAGAACAGGCTCGTATGAGCAGTATGACTTCATTTCTTATCAAGGTGATGGCCTCAGTCAGTCAGTGAAAGGTAAGATGGTACGCAGCACCTGCTGTCGATGTGGTTGATCAGTGCAGTGCCTACCAGGACCCTGCTCTATTCAGCTGGCTACTCACCCAGGCCCTGGCCAGTCTGCTTGGAGAGGAGTAGGCTGGAAACCCTGGCGGACCAGCACGGTGCTGCTTGCTGCTCCACTTCCAAGGGAGTGAGGGGTCTTCTTGGCTCTTCTCGCAGGTGGCTGCACACACAACTGTCCTTCTGGTCACTAGCGCCTCCAGGAGCCGAGAGCCCTGAGTCCCCCAGGAGCCAGAATCCCTTAAAAAATTCCCAGCCTTACGGAGCCCCGGGTTTATGCAAGGGGCATTCCATGTTACAAGAATTACCACACCTGGCTGGGCGCAGTGGCTCATGCCTGTAATCCCAGCACTTTAGGAGGCTGAGGCGGGTGGATCACGAAGTCAGCAGATTGAGACCATCCTGGCTAACACAGTGAAACCCCATCTCTACTAAAAATACAAAAATTAGCTGGGCATGGCAGCATGCACCTGTAGTCCCAGCTACTTCAGAGGCTGAGGCAGGAGAATCGCTTGAACCCAGGAGGCAGAGGTTGCAGTGAGCTGAGATCACACCACTGCACTCCAGCCTGGGCAGCAGAGCAAGATTCTGTCTCAAAAAAAAAAAAAAAAAAGTTACTACACCTAAGGAAGCCCGCCTGGCATCTTCACTGAGCAGTTATAATTCACTTATGGATCTTCCCTGTCCAGAGGCAATTTGCCAATGAAGGTCATTTTACCATGAGCAGTGTTGTCTAGTAACAGAGTGGACGCTCCACCTTCATTGGGGTTCCCAGGGAACCAGAGCTAGGGAATTAAGCGAACATCAAATTATCATACAGAAGGGAAGAAAGATTTTGTTAGGCGTGTGACCAAAACTATCCGTATGGACAGTAAGTGAGAGTCCTACGTTTTATCACACACTAAATGCAGAGGTATTGAGTTAAATGCAAAAAAAAAAAAAAATACAACTTTCAAAGTATTAGAAGAAAATATAGGAGATGCTTTCACAGCCTTATGGTATGGAAGGACTTTCTAAGGAAAGCATCCGACTCAGAAGTCATAAAGGAAATACACCTGACAAATGTTAAGAAATATTTGTATTGAAGTATAACACACATAGAGAAAAATGAACACTCTAAGCGTTCACCTTCACGAATCTTCACCAGCGAGCACACCTGCATAGCCAGCGTGCAGATCTGGAGAGAGCATTTGCATCCCTGTTCCCTGCCCCTCCCCCACATCAGAATGATAGATTTGACTACGTAAAAATGGAAAACTCCAGTATATCAAAAAGACACTGTAAACATACTGAAAAGACAAGCAACGGCCCAGAAGGGAAGTTTGTGCAGCCCTCAGTAACATAGAAAAAGGCCAAAGATGGATGATCGTAACATACAAAAGAACTCCCATAGATCGTGAAGGACAAATACTTCAACAGGAAAATTGGCAAAGGATATAATGAGCAGTTGCAGTTCTCTGAAGGAAAAATACAAATGGCCGAAACAATGGAGCTAGCGTGGCCAGCTCTGCCCAGCACGGCCATTGGCGTGTGGCCACTGTTGGGTGGGTGAGGGCTGCTTGCCGTCTCCCGCTGTGATTCAGGCATGGAGCTCAGGCCCCAGGTGGCAGAAGCACACTCTGCTAACTGAGCAGCTACCCCAGCTCCTGGTTTCACAGCCACTGCCTGGCACCTGTCTCCCTCCCCTTAGCCCGACTCTTTTCCCATGGGACGTTTGGTTCTCTCTGTACAGGCTCTGAGCTGGTTCCATGGGCTTCCAGACAAGCCCAGATTGAACCTGCCCTCTAGGGAGCACACCTGAGTAGCTTCCAGCTGAGACCTTGAGACACAGCCCTGGGGAGCCAAGGTCAGGGCTGGGAACATCCAGGCGGGGCTCAGGTGCTTGAGGCAGACAACAGCCTGCTGGTGCAGGACCAGGAGTGGCAAGGGATAGTAGGGGGGCCGTGGTATTCAGAAATTGGGGCAAGTGGTGGGTAGGACATCCTGCCTCAAAAGGCCAGGGTTTGGGAGGGCAAGGAGGCCCCCTGGCAGGGGTTGGGGCAGGCATCCCAGGCAGGCAGTGTTCGTTCTGTGAAGCGGGCTTCCCCGGGGAGGGGCCCTGGAACAGAAGGATGTCACGTGCAGGTGCCTGGGAGACCTGGTCTCCTCGGAGCTGTGCGGCTCCTGTTAGCAGATAACAGATTTCAAGCCCTGCTCAGGCCAGTGTTTCTCACACACATTTGACCTTTGGTTCACAGCATACAGCGCAACAGCTTCTGGTCCAGCAGTGCACCTCGGGATGCAGTTTGGGAATCCTGGCGATGACTCGATTAAGATTCTGGGGCCAGGTTCTCACCTAGCCAGAAGGCTTTTTTTTTTTTTTTTTTTTTGGCAGAAGCTAATTCCAGGTACAGAAAGCTGTTGGTGGAGAGAGATCTAAGATGGCCGATTAGCAACAGCTCAGGAATGTAGCTCCCAGTGAAAGCGCAGAGAACGAGTGGATGCCGCACTTTCCGACGAATTTTTGTTGCCCACAGACTGGGAGATTCCCAGCAGAGGAGCCACATGAGTCGCCAGTGTGACTCTTTTGGCTGGCGTGGCTATTTTGCCGGTGCCCCAGCGCGGCGCTTCCCGGTGCGGAGTATACGGGACGGACGGGCTCGGCTG